>DWQW01002407.1:0-27115 GCA_018249695.1 Heliconius erato demophoon | reverse complement strand
AAGTTGCAGGGTAGACTAATAATAATTGATGACGCTATCGCGTCATAGTGGCGTGATAGGTAGATGTCTTATAGAAATCTATAAGTAACCAACATAATATTCCCAATATTAAATAGCATTCCTAACTATAATATAATATTAAATACTTTTATCAGATTGTAGTGGTGATAAGAATATTGTTTTCTTTATAATTTGTGTGGTGTGATAAGCTAGGTTACCTATAGGTAAAAAAATCCATACATAGTTCCATACATAGTCCCGCTTTTCACATATTATTTCACGTAGGATGAGAAAAATGTATCAATTATTTGACGTTTTTTAATAGTTACTAATTAATTTAATTTGTTTTTGTTTCGCTTTTAGAGAAATAGTCCCTCTCTTTACTTACAATGTTCAAAAATCAAGCTTTTCTCCGAGATAAAATCTGGTAACGCTGGTAGGTAGGTGCATCTTTTACCATATTCACAACCCAAAATGGGGAACGGAAGCGTCATAATGAAAAAGTAGTGTCCTAACACTAAATTCCCAGGTGCCATCTGCCTTTGCTGCTTTGTGTGGGAAATAAAATGACAAATCAATCGGAATCGATCCTGTGACTTCCTTATATCTAATACTCTACTATAGGTCCAATAAGAGCATAATACGAAATTTTCTATGTAGTTCTCGTACAGCATCTTCTATCAGGTAGTTCTTGTAGGTTGTTCATAGTTTCACGGAAGCGTTCTATTGGGTAACAAAACATCAGTATTCTAATGATATGTTTCGTGACACAGTCATTAGACACGACACCTAGTATGCTGTATGGGAATGTATACGTTACAGATCTCGGTTGGAGTTGTGGAGGATTTTTTTAAGATTTTTTTTTAAATAAAAAATAAAATTATAATATGTAATTTTATTATAATATTTTTTATTATAAATGTCAATTTCGTTATATAATAATTAGACTGAAAATTTTTCACAAAATGCTTTTTTTCTCTAATATTTTATAAGTACTGTAACTTTAAGTGATAAAATTTACACTTAAATACACCATATTTAGTTAGACACCATATTTAGTGACGATTTCAGTTAAAATATGCTACCGTGTGTTTTCATCTTGTACTCATACTAAAGTGTGTACCTTGGTAATGTATCCTAGCTGTCAAACGATCCACGCCAATCTATCACCTACTATATGCACATAAAGATGATATTAGATTGCGCAATAGTAAAAGTCGTCAGTATGTACGTCGGTGTATAACAGGGGTTCCCAACCTTTTCTTGATCAAGGACCACTTTTATATCATTCTTGGTAGCAGGGACCACTATGCATGTAGGTATAATAAAAAATAACTGTAATAATTAAATAGAAACTTCGTCTTACCATCCTCAGTCATAAAATTAAAATCGTTCGCGGACCATTTTTAGGCTTCTGCGGACCACTGGTGATCCGCGGACCACTGGTTGGGAACCACTGGTGTATAGGCTGAGGCACGCACAAAAATCATTATTCATTAATATCCGGCATTTAAACGACGGCTCGGTTTTTGTTAGTAATTTTTGTAATTGCTTTAATTGTTCGGTACATAGATTCAAATCTTTAAATAATCAAGGATAAGCTGGTGTGAGAATTTGGTAACATCCTAGCGGCTAATGTGACGCAATTTATAGTTGTTTCGTTCTGTTTGTCTTTACAAAGTAGATTTTTGTTACTTTAATACATAATTAGCTTCAATCACACCCTTAATTTTTTTTTTTAATACATAATAAGTCAAAAAAATTATGAAACGTATATATGCATTTGAAGTATCCCGCACATAGCAGGATAGGCAGACTAGTGTCAGGACACTCCATTCCAATTAAGACATGTCTGTTCCCCATTTTCCGCCGAATATCGAAGTAATTTGATTTTCTCGTTACCAGAGCGAGGAAAATGAAAATATTAAATATCATTCCCCCGAGTGAGAATCGAACACGCACCCGTCGTCTTTACAGTCACATGCTTCTGTCCCTGCACCACAATGACCATTGTAAATAATAAGAAAACATGAAAGATAATATATACGAGTAATATCTATTCAAAAGCATATCCAGTTGGATATGTAATCTTGTATTACAATTTTTTTTTGTTTACATGATTTTACATTTTCACATTTCAAAATTGTGCTCTACGCTGAAAATATATTCTATATATGTATCTTCTATATATATAGAATATATTTTCTACAGTGACTTGTGAATTCTGATATAAATATCTATAGTGTTTCAAGTGGTTCTATTTTGATACAAATTGGTACGTATTGTTCAAAATTGTTATCGATTATCGTGCTTTAATCTGTATTGATTCCGGATTAATTAATTATGATTGGCCATTAATAGGTATTATTTAGATGTAATTTTAAACATTATTGAAAATATTTACAATACTAAACATTTAAAAAATCATAACGAATTTTAATTTTAAGCCTTTGTGTCTTATATCTATCTCTATAATCTAGGACTTCTTTAATTTACTTGGCAGAATAGCTGTTTGTCAAAGCCGTCACTAAGTCGGTTGCAATCAAATTTGGAACGCGTCCATTAGACGCGTGCCAAGATGGCGGCGCCCGTGTTAGCACATCACGGTGTAATACGTTAGGCAAATGTCTGCCGCTAAACTGATTGGCGGCCAATGAGTGCTATTAGCGTGGAAATGCCATATTCGGGCCGCAGTGACTCAACGCGACATGGGTACGGCCAGACCATTGTGGACTTTACAATAAGGAATTCTTACAGCTCTGAGCTGAGGCCGTCGTGGCGCAAGGGTGTGATTGTAACGCGACGGTTGTAGGTTCAATCGCTATTCGGAGAAATTAATTATTATTTATTAATATTTAATTTTTTTCGTTCTGGCACCAAGGCAAAATCCGGAGTTGAGTTCCGCCACCTAACACGCATTGCCTCAAAAAATTTGGCTGTAAAGAGGTAACGGAACACAAGATACCCTCTGTCTGTCCTGCAAAATGCGGGATACAGCATGAAGCTGATTTTTTTTCTTACACCTCTCTAAAAATATAAAGTTCAGGATATTATGGTGGTTTTGACGTTGCCAAAGCGTAATTAAAATTCATTAGCGTTGTATTTTGAGCGCGACGGTACCTACGGTGAGTTGAAGTTTGTTTTTGTTTTTTTACTGTATCTTCTTCTCTTATGACCCTACAGTTATGCGATGAGTTGACTGAGTTGGGAATTTTTAGCTGGTTTTTTTATTATTGAAAGTTTTTATGTTTTTTTTATTATCAATGTGAAATAAAGATTATTATATGCTTATTGTGTATTTGCAATAAAAAAGATCAAATCAGCTTCACGCTCTATCCCGCATACCATGACAGGCAGAGGGAACCTAGTGTTAAGACACTCTGTTCCCCACTTTCTGCCGAATTCTGGAGGCATTGCGTGTTGAGTGGCAGAACTCAACGCCGCGCTTAGCCTCGAAACCAGAGCGAAGAAATGGAAATATAAATTTAAGTAGGTATATATTTCATCTCCTCGAGTGGGGATCGAACCCACAACCAGTCGGTTTTACAGTCACACCTCGTGCCGCTGCGCCACGACTGGCCTTACTGTGGAACCTAAGTGAAGTAAAAAAATAAATGTCTACTAATAATAATTACAAAGATTTATACTGATATTATTTACACGATAAGTTTCTCTTTATTTCTCTTTTACATTAAATAAATATAAAGACTTCCACACATTCATCTGACCTCAAACCAGGAGACAGAGAAGGCACAGACAGACATCATGATTGTTTATTAAATTATTTATATAAGGATAAACTATCTTTATATAAATAATTTAATATCTTTATTTAAAAAAGATAACCTCTTTTTTGTGTATTACGCAGAGATTTTATGTAAATATTATGATAAGGCCGTCGTTTTCGACTGCATACGCGACGATTGTGGGTTCAATTTGATTGCTCTGAGAAATTAAATATTTACCTAATATTCTCCTTGCTTTGCTCTGATGACGAGACAAAGCACGGCGTTGAGTTCCGCCACTTAACACTTAATGTCTTCAGAATTTGGTAGAAAGTGGGGAACCGAAGTATCTTAATGGCAACGCAGTATCTTAACATTAGGTTTCCATGGTCCCTCTGCTGATCCTGCAAAAAAATACAAATATTATATTATTTTAGATCATAATCAAACACTCTATTCTATATCACCTAGTTCCTTAATTACACCTAAATTAGTTACTTTTTGATTGCCTAACAGGTATTCTAAAAACACTGAAACACAGAAATTTCGCATCTCAACCACGTTCAGTTACTTTTTATTATTTAAGTACCTATCGTTGCAAAAGTGCGAAGTGCCAGCAACAATGGTAGGGACACCGCACCTCAGGTTCCCAGTTCCCATTGTACCCTCAGTTTCCTGGCCACGTGCTAATTGGTAATAATTGATCTAGCGGGGGCCACCCGCGTCGTACGTATATTTAGTGAGTACAGACCACTGTTGTCGGTGTTGGTGTTAGAAAGGAACACCATAAAATGTTGTGTTTGTGCATTCTTTTTCCGAGTGTTCTGTTTCTATTTTATATATGGATATAAAGTTTGATGGTTAGTTTTCTTGTGGTTTCGGTTGTGTTTCTACTTTGATTTATTGGATGTTTTGTTGTTTAACACCGTGTAGAGAATAATTTTAATGTTTGGAGTGAATTTTTTGTTGAACCTAATGAAATGGATTCTTTTTAAGTTTGTATTAAATGTTCTTACGATAAACAGAAAGAATGTACCTACTGATAGCTTATTTTGTTTCCTTTTTTTCAGTTTTAAGCTGTACGGCTTTTAGCACAGCAATTCTGGAGGCATCTTAAATGAAACTATTTTAACCGGATTAATCGCGTATATTTAGTATTTTTATACATTTTTGGAAACCCGACGTTTCGAACACTTTGCAGTAGTCCGTGGTCACGAGTAGACTGAGGTGGCATTCGTCTGTCAGTTGATATAATTATTATATCAAACTACCGCCAATGATTTCTTAATTTCCTCGCGTACTGCCCTGGATTATTGCTCATTCTGCAAGAACGTCGGGTTTCCAAAAATGTATAAAAATACTAAATATACGCGATTAATCCGGTTAAAATAGTTTCATTTATAATGTGTAATAATCGTGAAAATCAAAGAACTTATTATAATTCTGGAGGCATTGTGGATAGAGTAGCGGAGCTCAACGCCGCGCTTTTTTCATTGTTACCAGAAGCCAAATGAAAATATTAATTAATAAATGATAAGTCATTCCTCCGATTGAGAATCGAAGACAGAACCGCCGTATTATAATCACAAGCTTGTTCCCCTGCGCCACGGTGGACTCATTCTCTATATTATTATTTCGCATCGCGACATCGACAGCTCCACCATAACTCACCCTGACTCCCTCGTTAGTGCTCTCTCAAACTTTAAATTCATCGCAAGTCATTTGCTTTGCCGTTTCGTTTGTACTGTGATAGCTGCGCGGGACACTTGACGTCATTAGTCAATGTAAGGGGAACGGGTTCGTTTTGATATTGTTGTTTTTTTTTTGGTTTTTTTTAATTTTTGTTTTGAGGTTATGGTGGTTTTGTTTGATACCTATGTGAGATTGAATGTGTATGAGAATTTAAATTATGTTAGAAGTGTAATTCAATTTTATAAACTTAGGTGAATTTATATTGTTTCGGCAAAGAGCGGTCTAGGTCTAGGCTATTCTATCCTCGACGTTTATCTATTTCACATAATTATTTTAACATATTAAGGACAGTCGTGGCGCAGGGGCACAAACGGTTACTTGTAGACGCTAATGGTTGTGGGTTCAATCCCCACTCGAGGAAATTAAATATTTATTATTAGAAGAAAAGGAAATATACATTTAATATTTATAAAATGTATATTTCCGTTTTTTCGCTCTGGTGTGGAAGCAAAGTGCGGCGTAGAGTTCCGCTATTCAGTCTTCAAAATTCAAGGGTAAGTGGGGAACGGAGCGTCCTAACACTAGGTTCCTTCTGCCTCCCTCTGTTTTCTACCCTGTGGTATGCGGGATACAGTGTGATTTTGAATTAATTTATAATTTAATTTTAACATATTACACACACTAGAATAATACAACAGAAAAATAACATACATAAAAAAAGAAAAAGTATCAATATCGTCAATCTCGCTAGCCCGTGACGGCGGCGCGGTGTCGCCTCAGCGACATGACGGATGGCCGCCATTCGCGAAACGTTCCAAATTTAAAATCTGCCGCGTAACGCCCGCGCTAATGGCGTTGTTTATGGGTGCGTTCCCGACTCGACTCGACTAGCGAGTGCCTGCCAGTGACTTACGTATTGCACGTTTGACTAAACTTTCGCCTTTGACTTGACTTGTGTTGTGTGTTGTGTGTTTTAAATGGCGTTGTGTTTTTTTTGTTTTGTTTATTTTGGAGTGTTATTTTTTTTGTTGGTTCGATAGTCCGTTTCCCGTTTTGCAGGTGAATTCTGGTGGTGTTGCGTGTTGAGTGGCGGAACTCAACGCTATGAAGTGAAAATATTAAATAGTTCACTTTTTCGAGTGTAAATCGAACCCACAACCTGTCGAGTTTACAGTCGCTGCCTCTGATTTTTTTTTAATTATATATATTGAGCCTCATTTTGTTATTATTTTGACTTTCTACTTAGTTATATTATATTTTTATAAACGATTCGTTGTATCTCTTTATAAGAACTAGGTTGGTTATACTGACTCCAGCTGCGCTAAAACAGCATTACAAATATTTAAATGTCAAAATTATAATTATGCAGCTAAGTTTATGCGCTCATTTAACTCTTAAGAATTATATGAAAAGACAAGCTGACATAAGATAAAAAATAGATATGTTATAAGAAACATGTTGCAGCTGTAACAGAGATGCCAGATGTAGAGGAGAGAGGAGAGGAGAGGAGAGGAGAGAGACAGGCAGGTTCTGAGTTCGATTCCCACTCGAGGTTATGAAATAATATATTCATTTTTTAGCTTAGATATATGTAGAGGCAAAGATCGGGATTTAGCCACTTAACACGCTAAGCCTCTAGAAATCGGCGGAAAACGGAGAACGGAGTGTCTTAACACTAGATACCCTCTGCCTACCCGTGTACGAGTACAACGTTATGCAAAAAAATAAATAATTATTATACGGCTAAGTTTATTTGCCTCTTAACTCTTAAAAATTATACTGAAAGACAAGCTGATATAAAATTATAATATAATATTACAGATATTACAACAGTAATAAGAGAACACTAGCTTCATAAGTTGCATCAGCCATTAACCGACCCTTCCAATGTCATTTTAAAATTGCAACAAGGTTATATGATATAACCTTATTATATCTTAAGATATAACTTATCTTTATATCTATCTATATTCCTTTAGATATCTTTCGCAGCGGGGATCTCGTTAGATACGCACCACGGACAGGCGAATTAGGAAATGTAACTAGAAACTTGAAATTAACTCGTTGAAAACTGTTATTTTGTAATAGATTCTGGGCTTACCTCGGTTTAATTAAGACGTATGTTCGATTTGAGCTGCCTGTTCATGTTTGTAATTTTGATTTGAATCTTGTTTTTTTTTGCATGTAGGGGTAGGCAGAGGCAGTCTAGTATTAAGGCACTCCATTCCACGCTTTCCGCGTGAATTCTCCAGAATTCGTGCCTCCAGGCATTGAGTGTTGAGTGGCGGAACTCAACGCCACTCTTTTCCTCGATATCAGAGCGAGGAAATGAAAATATTAAATATTTTATTTCATCGAGTGGGAATCGAGCCCACTACCTGTCGCGTTTGCATTCATATGCTTGTGCCCCTGCGCCACGAGTGCATAAAAAAAATATTTGTCTTTTGTGCTTATCTCACATACATAGGTATCTGAATTTATACGGGTAGAAACTTAGCCATACGGCCTAAAGTTGGCTTGTTTGAAGTATTTAAAATTGAGGACGATTTTACTATCATAAAACGATAGGCACCCATATGATTTAAAGATGCCTTGTAGGGTGTGGAAATGAGTAAAAATACATGACACTACCTAAATTGGGATACATTTTTATATTCATAGTAGCTAAAAGAAGATAAAAAGTAAAAATATCCTATAAAGATAGACAAAATAATAAAGTATGGCATTCGAAACTTTACATTAAATCACTGAAAAGTGAAAAACTAATAACTTCTTTATATTATACCATACAAAACAATAATAAGAAAAGACCGATAGATCACAGACACATTCATTGCAACTATATTCATTTTAATATAAGAACTTACCACGTTTCAATTTAGAAAATGAAAATCTTTATTCGCTAATTCCAACACTCGTAAGCCGAGCTCATAACCCCAAAAAACAAACGCAACCCTTACAAAGTTAACCCCCAGGCACGATAAAAATAAAACGACAATAAAAATAGGCATAAAAGTGTCCGGGACTGGGAATGAAATGGAATGCAAATGTGAGTGGAGAACGAGCGGGCTCGAGTGAAGTGGCTAGTTCACCCTTATAGGTACCCTTGGAAGTTACTTGGGGGCTTGGGATTTGTGGTTCCAAGACACGACACTATTTTACTTTTGTATACACTTTTGTGTTGTTATTGGTTTTATTTGGTTTCTATAAATTTAGTTTTCTTTAGGTATTTGTTTTATTATCTCAATACATATAATGTTATTTGTTTAATATTTTGTATAAATATATAAATCTTTTATTTATTTTCTTATTTTGAGGCCAGTCGTGGCGCAGGGGCACAAAATGTGCCTGTAAAACCGACTACTTCTGGGTTCGATCCCCACTCGAGGAGATGAAATATTTACTTAAATTTATATTTTCATTTTCTTCGCTCTGGTGTCGAGGTAAAGCGCGGCGTTGAGTTCTGCCACGCTGCCGCGCTTTGTTGGTGCAGGGATATGGAAATAAATCTTTCCTCCGAGCGTTTTTGCCCCGTTACCAGAGCGAGGAAATGACAATATTCAATATTTCCTTCCCAAGTGGTAATTGAACCAACAGTCCCACGTTAGTGCCACTGCGCCACGACGACCTCACAACTTAACATTTAGCTAATAATAAAATAAAAAAGTTAAGTACACCTCCCACACATAACAGTAAAAAGGGAAGTACAAACATAAATGCTTCTTCTTTCTCTATATTATTTTCTTCTCAGTTTTATTCATATAAGCGTTAAGAAAAGTAGATGTGATTTTTATTCGAGTGTACCTTTGTTTCCAAGTGAATCCACGTTTCAGTTTACAGCCGGTCGTTCGCTTTTATAGCGGTGGTGATTGACCTTATAAATACAACATACCATACCTACTGTTTGAATGTGAAATTGTGTACTTTACGAATGTTCCGTCAATCTCTTTATTAATTTTTGCTTCTTTCAAGTTTTTTTTGAGTTTTACGCTGTAGATATAGATACATGGGTAGGCCTAGGGAGCATTGTGTCTAGACACTCCGCTCCCCACTTTTCGCAGACATTCGGAGGCTTTGCCTCGACACCAGAGCGAAGAAATGAAAAAATTAGATATATATTTCATATCTTCGAGTGGGACTCGAACTCATAACGTGTGGCGCTTACTGTCAGACTGGTCTCAATTGGCTTCGGTTTTATTAACTTTATTTTTTAAGAATACCTTTGCTATACCTATTTAATATGTTAAAAAATAATGAAAAAAATCCAAAACAAAAATTAGAAACACTTATAGATACCCACAGACTTTTTAAATGTTTAATTAAAAAATTAAAATCAACAATTATTCTTAAAGTACTTTAAGGACTTAGTGCCACAGAGAAGACCTACGTAATTAATCACCTATTTTTATTAGGACATAAAAAAGCTACATCAGAATGATGGGCTCTTAGAAATAATCTAAGATATTTTGTATGGGGAGGTACATAACTAACTGAGGCCAATCTGTAAACATGACAGGTTGTGGGTTCGATTCCCACTCAAGGCAAATGTTTAATATTTTCATTTTCTCGTTCTGGTAAAGAAGCAGAGCTCGGCATTGAGTTCCGCTAATCAAGACGAAATGAAACCCGAGTTTATCGGAAAGTAGGGAACGGAGTGTCTTAACACAACGTTTCTTCTGCCTGCCATGTTGTTTGCGAGATACTATAGTGAAGCTAACATAAGTAATCTTAGTAAGACAGGATGGACCGCAAATATTGTATTGCAATGCAATAAGTAAATTATTTTAGATGTTCCTACTCATACAGGTAAGCTCATTTGTAGGTACATATCTCTACGGTCTCTATACATTACACTGCACTTTTGCTTTACCTTTTAAAATATTTTCCATATCGTAATTAAAGAGAATAGGTACTTACATCGTGGAATACAGATGCCGTCTTGGCGCAGGGGCATAAGGGTGTGAATTTACCGCAATGGTTGTGGATTCGATCCCCGCTTGAGAGAATGAATTATTATTTATTTATAATTTCATTTGTTCGCTCTGGCACCAAAGCAAAAATCCCGGCGTTGAGATCCGCCACTCAACAGGCAATGCCTTGAAAAAATGTCGAAGGGAGTGTCTTAACACTAGGTTCCCTCTGCCTACTCAGCTATGCGCGGGATACAGCGTGAAGCTGATAAAAAAAGATTATTTAAATATTTTTACATTAGAATAATTGCACTTAAAGTAACACAAGTTAACCTGTTGATGCGATCATAGTCTATATGGCCGCATAAAATTTTACGCTAAGCATTATGACTGACGTACCTAGGTATATCTAGATTTTTGTTATTTCTAAGCTGAGCAAGGTTGATATAAAGTGTTTTAGATTTTTTTTTAGTTTCACCATGTATCCTGCTTATAGGAGGGTGCAGAGGGAACCTGGAAAACCAGTTTTAAGACACCAGACACACCCTCATTAAGACTCTTCCGTTTCCGCCGAAATTTTTAAGGCATTGAATGTTGACTGGCAGAACTCAACGCTGCGCTTTGCCTTGTTACCAGAACGAAGAAATGAAAATATAAATAAATAATAATTAATTTACCCAAGTCGGACCGAACTCATGGCCGTCATGCTTACAGTCTCACGCTTGTGACACTGCGCTACGACGGCCTGTACAGCCTTTACAGCTCGTACTTACCTAGTTACATCAAATTAAACATTGTAGTACCTTTGAGTTCTGCCACTCAACACGCAATGCCTCCAGAATTCGGCAGAAAGTGGGGAACGGAGTGTCTTAACACTAGGTTCCCTCTGCCTACCCTGCTGTGTGCGGGATACAGCGTGAAGCTCATTTTGATTTTGTAGTACCTACCTACTGATGTTCTTATAATATTAATACTTTAAATAAAATAAAGTTGACGATTGGCGTATAACTGCGGCAATTTGAACCCAAAAAAAAATTAAGTTAAATTTATTAAATCAAGATAAGTATCTACTCCATAATAAACTTTCCACGTTAATTACCTATAGAACGGCAAAAGCAAAAAAATAACGAAACAACCAAAATTTTGACCTCAAACATAGTTTTGTAATCCAATTAATTTATGTACTTAGGTATTTTTTACCTATAACTAAAACGAAATACCCAGCTACCTACTAGAACTACCTACTACCTCGAACTTTAAATTTCAGTCGGAAAAATCATAGTGGGTTCCGTAAAGTTTCAAGCATCGATTCAGCGAGAACTTTTCGTGGGCTATAAATAAGTGGTGGTTTTTTTTTTTTTGCACTTGTTCCCACTGGTTCCCTGAAAGTTAATGTTTGTTAGTTAATTGGAGTTTGCCGGAGTTACGACAATTTGTTCGACCACTTCAACTGTAAGTACGTAGGTACCCAGTTAAGTAATTAGTTACGCTGGATTCGAAATTCTCATGAAGAGCCATTGTTACCTGTTCTTGTGTGTGCTGGTTGGCTGTGTAGCTTTTGTGCGTATTTAGCGTGTACTATGTTAGTGTTATATACATAAACTTAAGTAAAGAGGACTCTATATTTTAGTGGGAAGATCGATTTGAATATTTACAAATACTACAATTGAATAAATATTTTTCTTTTTTTTTAGCTTCCCGCATTTAGCAGGGTAGGTAGAGAGAATCTACGAGTCTAGTGTTAAGACACTCAGTTTCCATTGAAATATTTTCGTTCATCATTTCCGCTACATGCTTGTGGTATTGGGTGTTCAGTGGCGGAAGTCAACGCCTAAAAAAACAAAAAAATTGCAGTTTTGATTTTTGTCATTTTTCATATATAGAAATAAATAGCTGGCAAATATACCTATTATATACCTATGTATATATTAGGTACCTACCTAGTACCTGTATCTATTAGGTATCCTTAACCTACCCATAAGTAACTATAAGTACATGACAGTAACAGTAATAAACATAAAATATTTACTAGATTACTAAATTCCCCATACATTCACAAATGTTTACTTAAACAGGAATCCAGGGTCTATCTTTGTTATCAATTAGATTCGTCCTCCAATCAATTATCAATTTAGCGATGTTGATTTTACAAGTTCACATAACTATTAATATGTAATAGAATATCTGGAATAATAACAGTTGGTCCTAAATTCAAATTCTAATATAGTTATAATATAGGTAACTAACTACCTAAATCAATTTTAATACAGGCTACATAAAAAAAATTTCAGGCCTGTCGTGGCGCAGGGGCACGAAGTGTGAGGCCAGTCGTGGCGACAAAATGTAACTGTAATACCGACTGGTTGTGGGTTCGATCCCCACTCGAGGAGACGAAATATTTATTTAAATTTATATTTTCATTTCTTCGCTCTGGTGTCAAGGCAAAGTGCGGCCTTCAGTTTTGCCACTCAACACGCAATGCCTCCAGAATTCGGCAGAAAGTAGGGAACGGTGTGTCTTAACACTAGGTTCCCTCTGCCTACCCTGGTGTGTGCTGGATACAGCGTCAATCTGAAACATTTTTTTAATGAATTTGACTGTATTTTTTATATTTTTACACTATATCCGTATATATTTGTTTATATTTTCGTATTACGTGTATACAAAAATTCTATATCTTCTATATCTATAAACAACCGTTTTCCGTATCTCAAATCCGCTGTATAACATTAGGATCTGGATGGTTTTTCTCCGTGTCGCAGTGACGCGCGCGGGACTTGCGCGGAAATATTGATTGGACACGCCCGTACTGTGACAAATGTCTTGGGTAATTCGCGTTATTAGGTCACCTAGCTTAGGCTTGCTGGGAAACGGTGTTAGTGTTATATGAAATAGGATATTTATAGAGATTAGTATTGAGGGAACCTTATATTAACTTTATGTATATGTTGATAATTTGTAAAATTTCTAACAAGTTAAAATTTTTTTTAGTATCTATCTATATATTTTTTTCTTTACTTATAAATACATTATATAAACAATACGTTTAAACACCAAACATATATAATTCTATACTATAATTTAAATTATTTACTACTGACTGAGGGTTTCTAGGTATAAACAACTAAATTACTACTAGCGTTTTCCCACTAAATGTAAATTTTAAAATTATACCGGGTGGGCGTGGCCGGACCAACCAGGAATGTCACGCAATGCGACACGGTGACACTTGCGACCAATCGCGTAACGCGGTGACAACGCCCGCCCACTAAGAATTAGAATTTGTTTCTATTTATAGATAGGTACGTATTTAGAGGCCCTCGTGGCCCGGTAGTTTCTGAATGTTAATGCGATGGTTGTGAGTTCGAATCCTAATTGGGGAATGGATCATTTTTCTCTATCTAGTAGGTGATATGATAAAAGCGCGCCGTTTAGTTCCGCTTAATACGCAATATGGTAACACTAGATTCCCTCTACATACCCTTCCTTACTTATTTAGAAACGTATAAAAATTGAACGTAGCGGTACTATTACTCGCGCTTCCTGTAAATTGACCAGGAGCCGCGGGTTCGAGTCCCGCTATGTTCAAATTTTTATACGTTTTCTAAATACTTAAGTATGTTTCTTTCCTAAGTGTGGAATAACATTTTAATTTTTTTTAAAAAAATATCCTTACTTGTTTGTTTGGAAGTAGTTTATAAAAAAGATTTTAAAATAATAATAGATACAAAATTGTGTTACAAATTCCAATGATGGATTTTGTTTTGACATACACAATTAACTTTAAAAAATATTTTTTTATTAAGAATATTAATTGATTTCACTTATAATTATCTATAAAAATACATAAGATATTTTGAACTAAAGATACGCATTCAAATTAAATATCTATACATATTTAGTTTTCTGTATTAATGTGATTTTTGGTTTAGGTTGCTGTAATAAATTACTTCTAAACTTCTAACCCTTAAAAGGTATATTCATATTGTAATATCCTCAGCTGATACTCGTAACATGCCCTTTTATCTACAAAATTAAATTTTAAACTTAAACATGAAAAATCTAAATATATTTAATAGTAATGGAGAAATTTACAAAAAATTATAAGTTTATTAAGAAAAAATATTTCATAAAAAATTCTATAAGAATTTCAATGACACTTCCAACCAATGGCGACACACGACGCTATCATTGGTTAGACGCGACAAAACCGTGTCAACTGGATGTCACTGCCTGCGACATAGGAAAGAGACCGAAATACGGCAACAGTACGGGTTGAAAAGAGATGGACGATATTTTTTTTTTATCTATTTAATTTATTTTCTAATCTATTTAAAATTAGAAAGTAGATGTATGTATTTTTGTGGTCTCTTTCAAATGTAGAGATTGTAAGAAGATTTTATGTTTTTGTTATTATAGGGTGTGTCTTTATGATAATAATTGTGTTTGTAGGTTTGAGTTTCAAATTCTGTTGATACATCAAGTACAAAATATATCTCAACGTTAGAGATTAGAGTGGAGTTGGTGAAAAGTAGGTTGGTCAAATGTAAATACACTTTCAGTAAAATTAATATTAAAATAGTTAAGTAGGTATGTAGCAATATTTGTAATTAGTTCAATGAGGCCAGTCGTGGCGCAGGGGCACAAAGTGTGACTGGTTGAGGGTTCGATCCCATCTCGAGAAAATGAAATATTTATTTACATTTTTATTTTCATTTCTTCGCTCTGGTGTCGAGGCAAAAGCGCGGCGTTGAGTTCTGCCACTCAACACGCAATGTCCCCAGAACTCGGCGGAACGTGGGGAATGGAGTGTCTTAACACTAGGTTCCCTCTGCCTACCCTGCTGTGTGCGGGATACAGCGTGAAGCTCGTTCATTTTTTATTTATATTATTTATTAGAACGTGGGTAGATAGGTACATATCTATGGCTTGTTTAGCCGTTTGATCGGTTTTTAAGAGGAATGAGTTCGAATCCCATTATTTCCAAAAAAAATGTGCATTTCTAAATATTTTCCTCTCTTTCTTGTATAAATAACACTTAAAACAATGAAAACATATTATAATTATTAAATGAGTAGGTACCTACCTTACCTTCGCTGGCAACCTTGTAACTTAACATCAGATCTAATCGAGTGATACACGCAAAAATTCCCACACGGAAGCCGGAGTGGAAAATTTGAACCAATTTGATATCGATTTTAATCAGAAGCCCGTGCCTATAGTCAAATTGATCTCAATTTTATAAATTTCGGACGGCACGCTCCCTATTCACGCAATTTATATTTTTATTGGGTGAAAGAGGCAATTTTTTAAAATGGCTCGTTTATTTTCAGATATTTTGGGAAAGTACCTAAATGTGGAATTGGAACGAGTGTTTGGTTTTTAAATTTTTTTTAAAGTGTTATTCCATACTTAGGAAAGAAAAATACTTATTTAGAAAACGCATAAAAATTTGAACGTAGCGGTACTCGAACCCGCGCCTCGTGGAAACCGACAAGACGCACTGACCACTAAGCCATACGTTGCTGCAAGTGAAGATTTGATAATTGTTGAAAAAATTGTTATAAATAAAATTATTAAATCGCTTCATTTATTACAGAACCTAACTGTAACTTGCATAATATTTTGTATGTAATATTTCATTGTTAATAGTATCTATTGGGTATTTTGTATTGTATTTTTTTAAATATTTAAACAAAAAGAAGGTACAGTTTTTTTCAATACAGTCATATCTATATGAGGAGAGGTGAATTAAATTATTTTTAAATGGAGCTTAGCCTGAGCGTATTTGGTTTTCGTTTATGAAATATTCTAAAATAAAGTCGAGTTCTCAATGGTACGAAGTTCAATGTTCATTGAAGAGAAAAATGAAAATAATCAAGTTTACTGCCACTACCTACAGTGGCAAACCTACAGTCGAGAGAATCCGTAAATGAAAAACAGCTAATTTTCCTTAGCTGGGTTGGAACCTGGGACTGTGACATTTACATTCATACAATTTGACGTTATGCTAGTACTTACGCCATGATGACTTTGAATGAGGAAAATGATATTTTCGTAAGTTTGCGTCTACATGTACCTAGTAGATTTTTTCTTATCCTACAGCGTAGCTAAGGAAAATAATATTTTAAGTAAGTAAAGAAATCGAGAATTTCTGTTGGATAGTTAGATTTTTAATTCAATTCATCGTTCAGATAGTGTCGATCTTCATAATTGTGTTGGGTTGTACAAACTTTAACTAATTAAAACGTCATATATGCTTAATTAAATATAATTTGAATACCATTTAATGTTGAGGCCAGTCGTGGCGCAGGGGCACAGGGTGTGACTGTAAACGCTACTGGTTGTGGGTTCGATCCCCACACGAGGAAATTTATTATTTACTTCAATTTATATTTTCATTTCTTCGTTCTGGTGTCAAGGCGCAATGCCTTGCCTTGGTTACCTCCGCCTGCTTGCAGGATACAGCGTGACGGTGATTTAATTTTGATTTTGATTTTAAGTAAGACATTACAAAACAACAGATACCTACCACCTTTTGTGTGTTTAAATATTTAAAAAAAATACCAAAAAGTATTAACAATGAAATATTACATACAATATATTATGCAAGTTACAGTTAGGTACTGTAATAAATGAAGCGGTTTAATTGTTTTAATGATAATAATTTTTTCAACAAACACCGCATAATGGCCATTATTAACATTTCACGAAGCCCCCGAAGGGGTCATGACGCGGCGCATATCTCCGAAACATGGCGCTTGTAACCTTCGATAATGTTCATTTGTCGCATTACGTCGAAACTTTTAAATGAGAGCTTGCTTTACATGTTGCGAGAATGTCTTAAAAACTGTATCGAGTGCTGTTTTATTATTTTTTAAAGCTACAAAATGTTAATATTTTCATTCTTTCGCTCTGGTGTCGAGGCAAAACGCGGTGTTGAGTTCCGCCGCTCAATACGCAATTTTTAAAGCTACAAAATGTTAATATTTCCATTCCTTCGCTCTGGTGTCGAGTGAAAGCGCGGTGTTGAGTTCCGCCACCCAATACGCAATGCTTTAGAATTTGGCGAAAAGAGGGAAGTATCTTAACATTAGTCACCCTCTGCTTACCATGCTGCTTGAGGGATACGGTGTGAAGGTGTTAAACCTAGTGCCTTACAGCTGATACTTTTAAATATTTTAACTAACTGAATCGTATCGAGTCGAACTCGTATATCAAAATTGATTGAGCTTTGTTGAATTGTATAGCAAAATGTTTTTTTTATTATAGTGAATAAGTATAACATAGTTCTCTAGTTACGTATCTAAGCTTTTACGTAGTAAATAGGCTTTCTATACGTAGTCATAACTCGCTTTTTCTTTTGATCACTGGTTTCTTAGGCAAAGTCCTTCTTCTAAGCATAAGTCAGGTTAGGTATATGTCATTTCATAAGAGTAAACATAA
This sequence comes from Heliconius erato demophoon, assembly GCA_018249695.1. Lineage (NCBI taxonomy): Eukaryota > Metazoa > Arthropoda > Insecta > Lepidoptera > Nymphalidae > Heliconius > Heliconius erato. The sequence goes on along the minus strand of DWQW01002407.1, from coordinate 9,342 downwards.
TTTATATATAAAAAAATCTCAAATAATTAATATCAACAAACTTCGCTTTCGCTTGGGTATAGTTAGACTAAAAGAATAACGATGGCGTTTAACCCACATTTTTAGATGGTTTTTGATATTTTTCAGTAAATCGCAAAGCAGATTTAATTTATTCTGATAAATATATTTATTATTATTTGCTAGTAGAGGTCAGTCATGGCGCAGCGGCATAAAGTGTGACTGTAAAACCGACTGGTTGTGGATTCGATCCCCACTCGAGGAGATGAAATATTTACTTACAGTTATATTTACATTTTCTTCGTTGTGGTGTCGAGGCAAAGCGCGGTTGAGTTCCGCCACTTAACACGCAATGCCTCCAGAATTCGGCAGAAAGCGAGGAACGGAGTGTGTTACACTAGGTTCCCTCTGCCTGCCCTGGTGTGTGCGGGATACAGGGAGAAGCTGATTAATTATTTGCTACTAAAAAAATGAATCTACATATTTATAAGAAATTAATGAGAACAGAATGGAATACTTTTCAATAAATCACGCCATCAGATTCCCACGTTAGTCAAGCGCTATGGGCACGTTCCTGAGTAATTCGGATTATTTGAATAATTTAATTTAGACTTGTGTTACGTATTTTGAATATTTCTTCGAATTTTAGCCAAAAGCGCTACTTGATAAGCAAATTGAGATTTTTAAATTATTTACGAATATATCACGCACGATTAGACGTTGGTCTGTGACAGTCAATTTTCGAAATAAAATTATTTCAACCCCTCCGGATAAAAAAAGGAAATGTAAAGTAATAATTTTGTATAATCTTGTTATTAAAACTTTGGATATTTCAAATTCGGTAGGCATTTTGAAATTGCACTAATTTCTGGAATTTTTTATCGAAATATTCTGTCACGATATATCGTTCCCACAGTACCTATACCAGTATTTTAAAGCGATGCAATGAAAGAATCTGTAAAATTTGTATAATTTAGAATTTCTTAGAGTTTATCATGTTTACTTTATCCTATTTTTGTATCCTAATTTTATCGTACAAATATCTTATCGATTCATACATACCTATATGGGAGTTTTAATGGTTGTTTCTTTTCATTTTACATACTAAGTCGATTCACTAATTTAGTTTCATAACAACTCTATTTTACGAAATGTGGTTAGCAGAAGGATCCTCCTTGCTCTAGGTTCTCTGTTTCCATCTTAATACATGTATAAAAGTTCGTGGTGATGACATATTCATTAATAATGTATTTCATAATTTTACATTTAGTTTATATATTTCCATCTACACTCAATATTATTAATTCATTATTCAGATATAAAATGACCCAACTATAACAACTTATTAAATAAATGTCTTTCAAACAATAAAAAACGTAAAAAATATATATATAAAATTACATCACGTCGTCATGGCGTCGCGTGCGATATGACGGCCAAATTCAAAATTCGAATGCAAATTCGATTGTTTCGCGCCTTCCCCGCGGCCAGGTTTCGCGTGATCGTTCTGGAAACAATGCTTTAAAAAATAAAATGGTGCTTTATGCTCCTTATTAGGGTCTCTTATGTTGAAATTTTTGTTGTATTTTAAAATATTGTTTTGATTTATTTGTTATCTAGCTTCAGCAGCAGCAGTGTAAAAAAAGGTATTAATAAATAAATCAGCTTTACGTTGTATCCCGCACACAGCAGAGTAGGCAGAGGGAACCTAGTGTTAAGTTACTCCGTTTCTCACTTTCCGGCCAATTCTGGAGGCATTAATAAAATATTAAGTTATAAGGTTTATGATATAAAAAACAGTATTGTTACGTGTATTTTTAAATATTTTTCAATATTTAAATATTTCTTAAAAAGTATTATACTATTATATTATAAATAAAAATTATTACACATAATTAACATTTGGTTATGTTAATAGGAATATTTTTTAAATATTATAAACTAATTCAATTGTTTTAATGCATATTTTTTTACTAACAAGTAAATACTAATACAAAATATACTAAAATTTTATTGCCCGTGAACTTAAAATTCAACCTAAAACAAAATTTTGATAATAAGCTTCCAAAGCTAAGCTAAAATGAGGTACACTATCGTTTCATTGTTGCAGGGATTAGCAATTATCTACTATTAAATGGTCAGACTGCCTATCCTTTGTTAATAAAACATCTGTGGCTACAATCATAAGTGAACACTAAAGTCTAATATTATCTGCGATTCTACAAAACCAAAGCCAAATTGGCTATGGAAATAACTGGCTCCCTAAGAAGCCGCACTCTTTAGCGGAACACCAAAAAAAAAAACATTTTAGAAAGCGCCATTTTTAACTTTTCAAATTCAAATTTCGATTTTGTTAGGTCGTGGTCACATTTGAGTCGAGATTTTCGTGAATATTATATCTACATATTATATTACTATACCATAGAAATAGAATAAGAATAGGTTGATATAACAATTTCTAAAAGTACATATAATTAAGTTAAGTATGTAGATATTTAATATCTGATTTAAAACTATAATTCGAACTTTAATAGCTTCTAACTATATTCCCCGTATAGCAGGTTTTTTCCCCGTATAGCACAGACTACATTTTCCGCCTAATTTTCCATTAGTAGACTCCGCAATTTTAAAAACAATAAATGTACAAGAATAAAAAAAAGTCAGTAAGTAGTATCAAGTAGGTCTGCAATATGGAACTTCTATTAATTATAAATAATATATTTTTTTATTGTGAAATTTGATATACATTTTACAAAAAAACCATAGCTACTTTAATAAAACACTGAATTACTTCAACGAAGAAATGAAAATATTAATTATTTGATTTCCTCGAGTGGAAATTGAACCACAACCTGTCGCGTTTACAGTCACACGCTTGTCCCCCTACGCCACGACTGGCCTCAAATGGATACTTTGCATTTATTTACTTCATTGTTCTTTAATTTGGGAATAAATTAAAATCAAAAACATTTTTTAATATAATAAACACGTCTTAACAGTTCGCGTGACGGTGCGAGTACTTTTTAAACATTAGCGTTTGTGAATTAGAAGCGTTCTCTTTTCAAAACAAATTGCTGACAAGGCGTTCTGATTCTTATTTTGAATTTGCTAACCGCAAATCCTGCCAACATTCAGAATAAGAAAATTTGAATCTTTTTGTAAAGCAATAAGGTTATTTTTTGAACGGCTTTCATGAAGGATTGGATTTAGGGAAATTTTCAGAAATATACGATTACAACTTTGTTAAGTTTTTTTTTATCAGCTTCACGCTGTCGAGGCGTTGCGTGTTGAGTGGCGGTTCTTAACTCCGCGCTTTGCTTTGACACCAGACCGAAGAAATGAAAATATTAAATATTTCATTTCCTAGAGTGTTCCTACCACAACCAGTCGGGCTTACAGTCTCATACTAGTGCCACCTGAGCCACGGCTGGGCTTGTTAAGATTTATGTTTTTTTTTGTTATTTTATCTTTTGTTGTTTATGTTAAATATATTTATTTACAAAATTTTCGAGTATTCTATTTTTATTCCAAATTTTTTAAATTATAGAATATTTGATAAAAAAAATTAAAAAATAACATTGACATTGTGGAATATAAATTGAGTGTGAATTTAGGTGTTATGCAAGTTATACCTATTAGATCTACACGGCAACTCCGATTTGTAATGTATTTTCTTGATTTCTATTCTATGCATCTCGTATTTCTATAAGGATATTTTTATGGCTTTACATAATAACCAAAATTTAGGGACATTCTTATCTCCATCTACAAAAACTATATTTGTCCCACCACGATGTCACTTAAAGGCCATTGCGCTCTTTTCGCAGCTCTGAGCAAGTAGAGAGCAAGTAGAGAGCCTTCAGGTTACAATGTGGAGGGACAAATATACTTTTTAAATATAGAAAAAAGCGCGTCCATCTTAAAGGCCGCCAACCGCCAACGTGCCTTGTCCTTTTCCATAAAAAAGAGGGCCCCGTGAAGGGCACGAAGTCTTTCAGGTGATATCGATCAAGCAGGTGCTTGGCAGAGCCTGATTAAAAAAAAGGTGCTTGGCAGGGCTGTCTACTTTCACTTTTACTGTTCCTTATCAATCTGGATAACATCATACAGAGAAGAAATGGCAGCAAGTACCGTTGTATAAACAGGGGCTTGATCGAGACCTTGGACGATCTAGAATGACTGCCCTTATCAGCCACAAGGACGTCGATATGTAAGGTAACCTATACTATCTACAGTACAGGTCCGAGTCAAAGCGAATTGCCCAGATATATTATAGATAAAGCGGGATGGCGTAGTGCTGTGAGGGTGCCTTTATTAAAAATCTGCTTAAGATATTAAAATATAGTAAAAAAAGTTAACACAACTTCTTATCTGTTAAATGTTAAAATATAAAAATGAAAATATTGGTAGTCAATATTTTATTATCGTGTTTTTATATTCTTATTTCATGTTTAGTATTACATATATATGTTGATTTAAATTATTTTGTTTTCTCTTATAACATTCGAAGAGTTTAAAAAGTGGAAAGGGTTGAAAAAACTTTTACGCTTTATATATACATATGTAGGTAAGCTCGAACCTGCGTCTGTTAGAAACTGTCCAATTTTTTTTATCCTTAATGATGATTGTGAAATAACTTACTTTAAAAAAAATATATAGGCTTTATTAAAGATAGTAACTTCTGTAACTTATCCTTAAAATTTAATTATTACCTTATAAGCATAACTTTTAGAGGTGAGATATGTTGATATTAAAAGATAAGCATAATTTTCTATAAAGAAAATGCAATTTATTTTTAAATACATTAAATTATTAACGAAATATTATTATGATCTTCTATACTGATATTAAAAATTTCAAATATTAGACTAAGTATATACGGTAATGCACCTTTGTAATTTTTTATTTCTTTGTTAGATTATTCTTAATTGTAATAGCTTTAGCTACATCAAAAAAACTTAAAATTAAAATACAAAACAAACTAGATTATTGGTTATTACTTATTTCATTTAAGTGACTCATATAATAGACCACAAGGCGTATAAAAAAGCTCTATTTATATTTAACTTTGAGAAAAATAGAGTAAAATAATAGGTAAGTACACCTAAATTTATTATCGACAGATAGTTCGATGTCTACTCGAGGAATTCAAATATTTATTTAAATTTATATTTTTATTTACTCGCTTTGGCTTCGAGGCAAAGCGCGGCGTAGAGTTCCGCCATTCAACACGTAATGCCTTTAAAATTTTGACAGTTTGAGACGGTTAAGTGGGGAGCAGAGTGTCTTAATACTAGGTTCCCTCTGCCTGAAGCTGAAGTTTATTATATAATATGAAAACAACCCATCAGCTACATGAGGGAGCTTAGGAAATGATGTGAATTACGGTACAAATAGGTACTTGCCTATAAATACAGTAATAACAATGTAAAAATGACAACCTGACAGAGGTAAAGCCTCTGGACTCTGACAGAGTTAAATGGCAACACGTAAAATTAATAATAAATTTGTAAATCAACGAATCTCCTATATATACCTATACATACATACTCGTATCAAATATTTTTTTTTCTTAAAACATAAAACATGATCGGAAAAGGTACTAACGCTATATGTTTGTAATGTATTAATAAAATATAACATAATTTGTTAATAAATTGACCTTTGAAATAGATTTTTTAAAACTTCAATATGTCCTAGAAGTCCTAACGGATTCAATTTGTAGCATGTCGCTCTATAATGAGGTGTTTAAATATTGAAGGGTAAACCACACGCGATGTCACGACGTGACACGTGACATGTGGGAGAAATGTCGTCGGAAATGTCACGTCGCGTAGTACCTACCTACTTTGTAGTAATCGATATTTTGTTGATATCGATTTTAATAAATTAAGGTAATGTAGTTTTATTTAATAAGGTAGTTTTATTTAATAAGATAGTTTTTGTGTAATATAAATGTAGGTAAGGTGAGAAATTAAGTTTATGCTGTGATGATGCAGGTGTACAGCATCTGACTGTAAACAAGACGATTGTGAATTCTATTTCAACTGATGAGAATTAATTATATTTTATCAAAGTAGGCAGAGAGGCAGAGGGAATATAGTGTTAAAATATTTCGTTTCCTTCTTTCCCAAGCTCGAGGCATTACGTGTTGAGTGGCAGAATTCAACACCATTCTCTGCATCATGTTATCAGAGCAAATAAATTTAAATATAAAATTTCCTCGAGTGGGAATCGAACCCATCATCGTCGGTTTACAGTCACACGCTTGTGCCCTTGCGTCACGACGCACAGTGGGACTAAAAGGCGCGCGCCTCATCTCATAAATTAGTATTTGATTTATTGGTCAAATGTTATCTCTATATAAAGGTTGAGTTTATATAATAAACATATTTTTTATTTACTTTGTGAGATATCAGAATAGAGAAGAGTCATTTCGTTCATGACCCTTTATATTTTTTTTCGTTTAATAGAAGTAATAGTGACATTTTGAATTGAGCGTAGAAACACATTTATTGATATAGGTAAATACTAGTAGTACCTAGTGTTTTATAAATAGTTCTTCGACTATTAGTATCTATTATATTTCAATAGATTGCTTTATATGTATTATATATTTTTATTTAAATATCTTATAAGTTTCTATATCTCTAAATACTTGAGGCCGGTCGTGGCGCAGCGGCACGAGGTGTGACTGCAAAACCGACTGGTTGTGGGTTCGATCCCCACTCGAGGAGATGAAATATTTACTTAAAATTTATATTTCCATTTCTTCGCTCTGGTGTCGAGGTTAAGCGCGGCGTTGAGTTCTGCCACTCAACACGCAATGCCTCTAGAATTCGGCAGAAAGTGGGGAACGGAGTGTCTTAACACTAGGTTCCCTCTGCCTACCTACCTGCTGTGTGCGGGATATAGCGTGAAGCTAATTTTTATTTTTTTTTTTAAATACTTAAAAAATGGGGGAAAAAATTAAAAAAATATTTAAGAATTTGCTTTAAATGTTTTATTTCATACATAGTAATGTTTGGCAAAACGAAGAATAACATGCTTCTTTGAGGGCAGCGGTCACTACTCTCGCCTTATCATTAATACTTTTTGGTTCTTATCAGTAATTTAATTTATGTAACAAAATCACACTAATTTAATACTATATTGAATTTCAATAAGATATGATAGAATATAATATAAGGAAATTATAAATTTTGTTTAGCACCAAAATAGCTAGATATAGGGAATTACAATAAATATATTACAAGTGCGATCAATTTAGGAAACTTTTTTATAAGTGTTTGATAACGTTTTTTTCGTATTTTCTCCACACATTTTTTAATCTCTTTTTATACAGAGCTAATTTTGAATATGACAAAAAAAATTATAATAAAATTAATTTACAATAATAAAAAGAATTGATCGATCCAGTTATTAAAATGAAAATGTTATCAAAAACTTATGAAAGAGTTTATTTGTATTATCAACTAATCTTTCTTAACTATAGGTACATTCCTCACAAAAAACACTAAATTCTAATTAAATTGTCAGGCATTATTTACATGTACATTATATAATTATTATATACATTTTTATTGCACGTTATTACTATGGAATGTTGATTGATATTAACGTATTATTAATACAGATTAAATTTTAATTAAAGATATTTATTAAAAACACACTTATGCAATATAATCTCAGCTAAACTTAAAAAAAATCTACTGTCAAAATATTTACAAAGCTCTTTAGAAATACAATTAATTACGTACGTACATATTTGTAAAAAATACACATCGACTGACTCTCAACGATATTAATACATTTATTGAGAATTTTTAGGTACTGGTGCATTTACACAAGCTTAATTATTTGGTAATCTAAACAACATCACAAGACAGCACTTGAGAATCTGTACTTATCAGTCCGTAAACACAGGCTTGGAGTAATTGGGTCACGACAAATTAGATGTTTTACCGTTTTGACGGCGGCTAATGTGGGCCTCCGTGTGAACGTTTCTTTTAGTCCTTGAGAAGAAGGCAGCGTTGCACCCACTCACTGAACACCGGTGCAACAGTTGTGCATGGGCACTTTCACAATGCACCTTCAAACTTGACAAGTCTTTGAAACACTCTCTGCAACCACGACACGGGTAATAGCCATCTTTGTTAGGCCGAGGCGCTTCGTCTTCTACACAGTAGTTCAGCTTTTGTGACGAGGGAGGTGAAAAAGTCTGGTTTTGACACCCGAACGTACTTAGACCGGGTGGTAAAAATCCAAATGGTAGTGGAGGGAAATTTGGGAGCATACCAAATGGGGTGAATAGGAAGGGATGTTGAGTGAACATGTCACGGCCATTGAAATAAGTCTCTGGTAAAGGAAGAGGTGGGTACGGTGCGCCAAAAGGCATATGACCTGAATGACTTCTCGCTTTATCGCTGTCTCGAACTCGATAGTATTTTTGGGAGTCGATATAGGGTATAGCCCGCTCTTCTTCACTAAACTTAGCCAACAAATCCATTTGCTCTTTAATTTTCTCTAAAATACGAGATTCGTCGAATATTCTGTGATCTTCACTCAATATTCTTCTATGTAAAATAACATTTGAATTGTGACGATCTCTACTGCGTCTTGTGCTGAATGCAGCTCTACAACCTTCTGTATTACATTTGTACATAACTTTTAAATGTGCGTTTTGATAGTGGGTTTTTAATATATACACATTTTGAAACATTTTATCACACACTTTACATTTGAGAGGATTTTCCATATCGATTGGGACATCTGTTGTTGTTACAAAAAAACCGTTATCAAAATGGCCGTATATTTGTCCTTGAACGTCATCTGTTGCATAGTCGTAGCTTGAAACCGAAGATGATGGAGATCTATCGGAGTAATCAATGCCATCGTTGACACTTAAATTATATGGTCCTAGCGTACTTTGTGTGTCAATTTTCTTTGTTATATGAGGAAAATCGCCTCGTGATAAAATTTCCAATCTTTTTAAAGAGTTCTCAGACGAGAAATGGTCATTATTTTGATGCAAATCATTTATTTTGACAGAATGAGCGCTTTCAATGGGTTCTTCTTTAACTCGTAAATCTTGAGCACTGTTATTTATATCAGATGTTTCTGATATTGGTGTGGGTTCTTGTTTTATTTTGAGATTCTCAACTTTGTCATAAGGTGGGGAATATTTAACATTATCAGTATCATTTTCTTCACATTTTACACGTTTGAGATTTAAAGCTATATCTTCATCGTTGTTATGACAATCTTGTTGGTTGTCATGATCATCGCCGTCTCCGATATATTTATTTTTAAGTCTTGTTGGATTAAGATTTTTACGTTTTCTTT
>DWQW01002406.1:0-27123 GCA_018249695.1 Heliconius erato demophoon | reverse complement strand
CGTGTACCCAGATGGTGGACCCGCCAGGACCCAGGTATGTAAATTTTCCATCTCTCATCCTCATCAAATCAATGTATTTACACTGTTGATTTAAGTTAAGTAATGTTTCCTTCTGGCGCTGGAGCCGGCTAACGAAGCAAGGTTTTTTGTTCGTAAATTCAAATGCAATTAGGCGTCTCGTCTCGTCGCTTTTGGAGCTAATTTTTATTTATCTTTCGATTTCGATGACTTTTAGTGTACCAGTTAAATAGGTTATAGGTTTTGCCAATTTGTTAGCTGATGTTAACGATTTGATTGGAAATTACACTTTAAATACCTTTTAAATATAGGGGCCAGACAGGTTATGGGTTCGATTCCACTTGAGAAAATGAAATATTTAATATTTTCCTTTCTTCACTCTAATGTTGAGGCCAAAGACCGGTGTTGAGTTCCGCTACTCAATGAACCAAAAAGTTGGGAGTGGAGTGTCTTAACACTATGCTCCCTCTGCGTACATACGGGATACAGCGTGAAGCTGACAAAAAAAATGTTATATTCAATAATGAAGTTAAACGTAGGCTGGTTCTAATTACAAACTTTCTGAGTTGTATCCCTGATAAGTTTTCAATTTGAACAAAACATCTTAATTATTTTGATACACAGCTCAAAGTATTTGAAAATTAATGGACTGGTGAAGATATAAACATAATTAAAATTAAGCTTACCAGCACATTTATATTACTTTGTCGACTTTAACTGTTATTATCAAAGAATCCTTCAGTTCGAAACAATGGAGCAATTTATATGAGAATAAGCATTTCAGTGTACAGCAGTTGTGAGATATTACTTTCGTCTCATTATTGTAGGATATCGTAATCAATTTTTTTTTTAATTAAATTTTAAAAGAAAATTTAGTTGATTTCGTTTGGTTTTAGCGTTTGTTCACAATAGTTGGGCAAATAAACAAATATTCCACATTTTTTAATACTACTATTAACAAATTAACAAAAATCTCCAAGTCTTACAAAGTAGGTCGAATGCTTATAACTATTAAGTTCTTATTACGCTTTATAAGTGACGGTCGTCCCGACCTGATATCTGGATAGCCTACCTTACAATAAGGTTTAATATATACTAAAACTAAACGACGCGCAGAAAGGACCAATCGTATTAAATAATAAAACCAGGGAAGAGAAATGGAGTAATTTCATTTGATCGCTTCTCGATTCCAGGTTTAGTGGAATGGACTGATATAGGAGATGTTATTTGATCGTTAATTAGTTGCTGCTATAGTTTATATTAGGAACACAATTGGATTAATTCTTTTGTAATCTTAGGTTATTTACTCTTTGTTGTTAGTTACTATATATTTCCAGTCGTGGCGCAGCGGCACGAGGTGTGACTGTAAAACCGACTGGTTGTGGGTTCGATCCCCACTCGAGGAGATGAAATATTTACTTAAATCTATATTTCCGCTCTGGTGTCGAAGTTAAGCGCGGCGTTGAGTTCTGCCACCCAACATGCAATGCCTCTAGAATTTGGCAGACAGTGGGGAACGGAGTGTCTTAACACAAGGTTCTCTCTGCCTAACCTGCTGTGTGCGGGATACAGCGTGAAGCTAATTTAATTAATTTTTTTTTTACTATATATTTTTCAACGTATTGTTTCATAGACACTATACTATGAATTAGATATCCACTCAAAGAAATATATAAAAAAAAATCATAAATATTTAAAGTACTGGCGTAAATATGATAATTTGCAAAAAGTGAAAAATAAAAGGACTTAGAACCTATATTTATGCACCTTGTGGTGTGACAGACACGGCTGTAACGAAATCAAACACCTCGAAACTTTTACAGAACTTATATTTCTTCCAGAGTAAAATACTGTTAAGCTTGTACAATGTCTATCTTAAATTCTAATATAATATGTTATTCTAGAGGACCTCTTTCTTCTTTCGCAAGTCTAAAGTTTCCAAGTCTAAAAGTATATCTCGAATTTTCCGACCACATAAAGCGCCATTTTTTTAATGTTCTCTGGTGACAGTTCAATATTACTTATTTTAAAACATCTTTTTATTTAACAAAGAGGTTGATTTACATTTTTATAATAAATTATTGTGAATATTAAAACTTATAAATATCAATCATTCATCATCAAATCATTACACGTTAATGCGTAATTATTTTATATTTTTGCGTATTTTTTTTTTCAGTTTATCATCGGTTTGGGTGTTCCAGTAGATCTAAAGGAAGCTTCAGTAACCGTGGGCACTGTTATTAAATTTCAATATGACTTACCGACCAATAGTACTGAATATACAAGTAGAATATATGGCTTTGCCAATACTGTGTCAAGGGATATGCACGATGGTATTGAAGAAAATGAAAAAAAAGAAAATGAGTTAGAACTAGATACTTCTAGATATATAGACGATGACAATGAAGATCTTGATGCAGGAACCAATGACACTTTAGTAGATATTCGTTTTGATGAAAAGAGACGTAAGCGATCACTTTACTATGCAGAAGGCGAGCTGCTCAATGATATTGATACGTCTAGCATCAATACGGAATTACCTCTAGAAGAAGCCATAAGACGTCAGGAACTGCTGGATCAAAAGAATATGCAAGAAGAAGAGGTGGAACCTCAAAGAATGAACAGATGGGATTATTATAAAATTATTGAACATATGATGGAGAGGTGTGTATGGTTTTATTTAATAAATAAATTATATATCAATACAAAGTTTTTACGGTTTTAAAATGTTAGCAGTAAATATAATTAAGAATTAGCCATTCACATAAAATTCTTAGTATATTTTTGTACTAAACTATTATTATACATGGGGCGAGCGAGTCCTTTGTGACAAGAATTAAAAGTTTTTCAATACCGTGTTTGACGTTGGACGACTTGAGTAAACTTTACCCAGTCAGAGTTCGTTTCGTTCGTCGCATTCTCGAATTAAGTTTGTTGATTTCAGCAAAGTCGGCCCCGAGTTATTGTTTATGTTTTGTATACATTGTTTAAGAGTTATGGAACTGAATCAGTTGACAAATAGTCTTAAATAGATACTTGAGTTAGCTTAAACTAAAAGTGAGTTTTGTTATTTTATCAAGTTTCAGATAAACATTGTCTTTTGCTTACGTTACTGTAACGTTTTATATTCTCTGCTATAATAATATTATATTAATGGTATTTTTTTTGTTATTTTTTAAATTTTAAGGTTCGTGTTGTATCCGGCACAAATCTGAGTAGGCTGGGGGAACTCTACATTTTCCACCTTCTTCAAATTTTGGTGGCATTGTGTTAAACTCTACGTCACGCTTTGCCTCGACACCAAAAATATTAAATATTTCATTTCTTCGAACCACAACCCTATCGCCATTACAGTCACACTTTGTGCCCATGCGCCACGATAGGCCTTCACCAATTTTCTCAAATAAAATTTTCAAATACATTATACAAATTTTCTTATTATAGTATTTGAAAATTTTTCTCAGATACGGCTATTCAGGCAGACCTTGCTTGTTGCGGACCATCTGCGAGGCAGCCGAGGTGCCTTTCACATACGAGAACGGGTTGCTCGGAGAAATTGGCCATATATTATTCACGTAAGTGGCTGGCTACTTGTAGCCTATAAAAGCTTAATAAAGATGCCGGCTGGTAATAGATAGCTAACGGAGATTTCCAGCTGTAAAACTTGGAATTCTTTAAAACATTATTAAAGTAATACATCAGGATGGCAATTAGGTGATAATGTTGTTAAATATTTTTGAACTGTGTTTCTAAAAAAAATACTGTTATTTTAGATTTATTTTATTTAAAAAATTGTTTTCATAAAAAAATATTTTTATTAAATTATGTTTCGTGTAATGTTTAGTGAATTTAAGTACCTACTAAGCTAAGTGACGTTTTATGTGATGTTTTATCATATTACTTCTAAAAAAAATATTTTTTGCAGTTTAACGCTGTAGTCCGCACATAGCAGAATAGGCAGAGTTAACCTGGAAACCTAGTGTTAAGACTCTCCGTTCCTATTAAGACACTTCTCTATGATCTAGACGTATTATTATCTTGTATGTCGAGTGCCGGAACTCACCGCTCGCTTTAGCTCATTACTAGAGTACATGAAAATATTAAATATTTCATTCCCTCGAGTGGGAATCAAACTTAAACTCAAACACTGTTCATATTAGCACGCTTGTGCACCTACACCACGACAGCCTCTAAAAAAATGTTTATATTTAAAATACTTTAATAATTAACATTCAACTCTGGAGTAGGTTTTAATCGCAATAAGACACCAGCAGCTCCTACATAAAATAACTTTTTTAATTGATATTTTTAATTGATTATATATATATATATATATATATATATATTATATATATATATATATATATATATATATATAATTTAAAATACAAAATTCTCATACATTCGATATTTAAAAAAATATATATCACATCTAATTCCAATTTCAGTCCATCGACAACCAAAGACGAGCTCTCCCACCACACAGACAACGAGTACCACGCAGCGGAGAGGCTTGGCAGGTCAGCAGACAGGACCTGTGAAACATTGTTTCCTGAATGTGAATCCTCTATACTGGACACCTTCACTGGCATTGGCATTGATACCTTACATAAATTTGGATTGTATTGATAAATAAGTAAATTGATATAAAATAAATGTATATTTTTTATTACCTTTTGTCCCATAAATTAAAATATTCAGAAAATAAGTTTGTTATTTTTTTTAACTTTGGCAGGGTTGGCAGTAGTAACCTAGTGTTAAGGCGGTTAAGGCAACGGAGGATTTCTACTGAAATATAAGTAAAAATCAAATAAATCGACTTCAAAATTATCCCGCATAGGCAGAGGGAACCTAGTGTTAAGACACTCCGTTCCCCACTTTTTGTCGAACTCTGGATGGCATTGCATGTTGAGTGGCAGAACTCAACGCTGCGCTTTGCCTCGACACCAAAGCCAAGAAATGGAAATATAAATTTAACTAAATATTTTATCTCCTCGAGTGGGAATCGAACCCACTACCAGTCGATTTACAGTCACACTTTGTGCCCCTGCGCCACGACTGGCCAGTCGTGCGTCAAATGCGTCAAATATATGAAATATAAGTAATATATGAATACTTTAAGCACGGTGATTATGGATTCAAATCTGACTTGAGGTAATTACATTAAGCACTGTGGAACTATCGCCTGCCCTGCATTCAATGTCTCTAATATGTTACTATACATAGACAGATCTACAGATTTGCTACGGTAAAGATTTTCTTCTATAAAATCATGTTTCTTCAGAGGCCGTCGTAGTAATGTGGGACAGACTGACTGCAAACGCGAAGGTTGTAGGCTCGATCCGCAATCGATTGATTATATTTAGTTTATTTTTATTTCTTTTTTTTGGTAAACAATGTCTGGAAAAATCGGTGGAAAGTGAGAGACGGAGTGTCTTAACACTGGTCTATGTCTTTAAGTCTTTACACTGCCCTATGATAACCCACATTTTGCTGTTGACAAACTTAAGCTAGAGCTGCAAAAAAAGCTATAGGTATTTAGTTTATTAATTGAAAATAAAAAGTAAAATGTATATAATATATTTATTTTAATGTAAATTAATATAATGTTGAAAACATGTCAATCAATGAAAAAGAACACGTTTTATATAACATGTAGCAATCTTTCTGATCATTTCCAGACTGGAACGCTTCTACGTAGTGGTTTGATTCTTCGCTCTCTTCATTTAGTATGTCATTTGAGGGACTAGAAATAATTATATAAATTAGTTTTTGCTGTCATATGCGGTGATGAGTTCCGCCACTCAACAAGCATTGTCTCATTCTGGGAAACGAGGGGAACGGAAGTGTTTTAATGGGAACAGAGTATCTTAACACTAAGATTCTCTCTGCTTCACTGCTATAAATTCCTATAATTTAGTTTTTTTCTTTATCAATCAATTACCAAGACGTAGTGCGCAAATTAGTTCCCCGAACTCTAAGAAATATTTAGATTTTATTTTTTAGATATCAACTCCATATCATTATCACAGCGTGTTTTAGATAGGATAAATGATTAAACACTTATTTAGCACAATTTAGAAGGCATTGCGTGTTGAGTGGCGGAAATCAACGACGGTATTTTATTTTATGAACAATATTCGATATATATACAACTTTCAGAGAGATTTTTATAAATTAAATCAATTTTTGAATAATTCATATTATAAAACAAATATCTAATATTTAGAGGCCAGTCGTGGCGCAGGGGCACAAAGTGTGACTGTAAAACCGACTGGTTGTGGGTTCGATCCCCACTCGAGAAGATGCAATAGTTACGTAAATTTATATTTCAATTTCTTCGCTCTGGTGTCGAGGACAAGCGCGGCGTTAAGTTTTGCCACTCAAAACGCAATGCCTCCAGAATTCGGCAGAAAGTGGGGAACAGAGTGTCTTAAAACTAAGTTCACTCTGCCTACTCTGCTGTGTGCGGGATACAGTGTGAAGCTGGTTTTTTTTTTATCTAATATTTACTTATATAAAGCGCTTAAAACAAAATGGTAGTTGAATAAAATATAAAAATATGAATAAAACATAATCCACTATCAAAATACTAATTTTTAAACCATGAACCAAGATCAAATTTACTATTTTTAAAATCGGTTAAACATACTTCTATATACTCACTTGAGTACAAAAGTAGCTATTTCGTGCAGGAGATCGTCGTTATTTACAGAGTGGAGCGGCTCGCTGCCGAGCTGACATAATGTACGGAGCACACACGACGTGCCGTTGTGGCCGAGGCTGAAATATTTTATGGATAATATAGAAATAGAGAAAAATATTTAAGTAATTACGGGTTTTTTTCTAAATTTTGTATGTTTTTTTTTGCAGGTTCACACCGTATCCCGCATGTAACAAGGTAGGCAGAGGGAACCTAGTGGTAAGATACTTCGTTTCCGATTTTTTGCCGAATATTATAGGCATTGCGTGTGAAGTGGTTGAGCTCATCGCCAAAGCGAAGAAATGAGAATATTAATAAATAATTCATTCCCCGAGTGGAAATTAAACCCACAACCGTCGCGCTTGCAATCATATACTTTTGCAATTTCGCGGCGCCGGCTCTGATTTTTTTTTGCTTTATTGCATTGAGTGGGGTAGACAGAACGCAAGGTTGGGATCAATGATTTTATAATTTTTTTAAGACATTAGGTGACAAATTTTTTTCGACAAATCAGAAAATGTAAATAATTAAAAATATTATTACACCATTGAGAAGCTATCGATTCCAAAACCATCTTTTGTACAGGCAAACAAGACATTGTCTACTGCGCCATGAAGGTGTGTTACTTTGTCATACTTAATACCAGTTAACCGTGTAAATGCATGCAATTAAAACAAATGATAAAAATAATACCAGCCGTGGGCACAAAGTGTGACTGTAAAACCGACTGGTTGAATTAAAACAATTTTATTTTATTTAAAAGGTTACTTTGACTACAAATATACTCCTATGGAACAACGCGTATGCAATACAGGTTTACAGAAAGCAATGTGGCGACGACTGAGAAAAATTCTCTTGATATTAACAAGCTTAAACGCAAGTTTATTTATTGTGGTTTCGATTTAAAAATTTCAAATCAAATTTACTAATTTTAAAATCGATTAAACATACGTCTATATAGAATTCTCTTGATATTAACAAGCTTAAACTTTATATAACAAATACTATTCTTTAAGATTGCGGGTTCGATTGAAAATTTTTCTTCATTTAATTATTTAAAATAACTAGTCGTAGCCGTTTAGTGAGAAAGTATACTGAATGTTTTTGCTTTTTTTTAGTATTTTCCATACCCTATTACAGCAGGGTAAGTAAAGTTAACCTAGTGTTATATCACTACAGCCCGAGTTTTCCATTCGACACGACAATTTCAGTAAGTCGGTAAATATCGTATGAAGTGTGTTAACACTAGGGTTCCTCTATCTATCCTGTTGTGCGCGGGATACAGCGTGAAGCTGATTTAATTTAGTTTCAACCACACACTCTTCAGCTTTACAATATAATATTAGTATAGATAGATATAGATAAAAGATAACTACAATAACAAAAGAAATTCTATATAATAATTACAACGCGTCAGCGATTCCTTGGGAAAAAAACCCATACACAGCAAAGGGATGACTATAAAAGTGACAGGCTTAATAAGAAAAATGGTATGTAATACTATAATACTATATTGTTATAGTGACATAATTAATGGAGCGTAGCATATTATAGTGGATCGAGGTGTTGGGATTGGATGAACTAATCTAAGGGTTTCTGATTAATGTGTGTTTGTATAATTTATATTTATTATTTAATGTGCTGGGGTCAGTCGTGGCGCAAGAGACAAAGTGTGATTGTAAATGGGATACTTGTGGGTTCGATTCTCATACGAGGAAATTTAAAAAATATACTTCAGTCTTTATCGCGGGATAATACAGTAAAATAGTCAGAGGGAAACTAGAGGAAAGAAGAAAGAAAAAAATATAAAAAGAAATTATAGAAAATCAAATCTGGTAACAAAGGTATGCGTGACGTTCTGTTTTACCATTTATCACGCAATGCCTTCAGAATTCGGCAGAAAGTGGAAAACGGAAATGTCATGATGGGAGCGATGTGTCTTAACACTAGGTTCCTAGGTTCCCCTTGCCTGCCCTGCTATCCCACAAACGTGACTGGACGTTTACAGTCGAACTTTTGTGATCTTGTCACGATCTGCATAGTTGAAAGTTGGTTGATTTCTATTAATGTATTTACTCGTACTTACTAAATTTATATAAATAGCACTGCGTTGAGTTCTGCCACTCAACACGCAATGCCTCCAGAATTCGGCAGAAAGTGTCACTAGGTTCCCTCTGCCTACCCTGCTGTGTGCGGGATACAGCGTGAAGCTGTTTTATATAGATTATATTAAAACTAAGTCGCTGATAAAAACTAATTATATGTTTTATACTTTAAGAAGCCGATCGTTTTTCTATATAATACTATAAGAACTATAAGTAGTAGTAACCATATTCTATACATAAAATATAACTATTCTACTAAGAGAAGGCTTGAGATATAACAGCAAATCAATAAAAATCATATTTCACCCACAGACACTGTATCGGAGTTTTATCGGAATGGATAAACAACCATAAATTACACTAAATGACATTCGGAAAATGGAAATTGACAAAGGCAATTTATGTGAAAATTGGTTCCTGTAGCTTCTACTGTCAGAATGTAATAAATTACTGATATCTTTACCCTATTATGTTCTGTCGTAGTTTTCAAAGTGATACCCTAGGAAATATTAGTTTAGGTTATACAGCTGTAATGCTGTTCATTTAATTGAGATCTAGTTAATGTAACACTCTCTATTAGTTATTATGTCTTCCTCAATATTATGAATGGTCT
Source organism: Heliconius erato demophoon (assembly GCA_018249695.1). Taxonomy (NCBI): domain Eukaryota; kingdom Metazoa; phylum Arthropoda; class Insecta; order Lepidoptera; family Nymphalidae; genus Heliconius; species Heliconius erato. Next base: position 17,681 of record DWQW01002406.1, on the reverse strand, counting down.
AAATATGTGTAAAATGAAAATACTTTAGTTCGAATCAGTAATGATAATTAAATTATTATTTTTTCGCTTTTTTAGGTTTTTGTGTTTTGGTTTTGTGGATGAAGCTTAAAAAAAAAGAGGCTGGAGGCCGTAGTTGCGCAGCGGTACAGTGTCTGAGTGTAAGCACTTCGGTTGTGGGTTCTGTTCCTAATTGTGGTATTACTTATTATTATAAATTTGTTCGGGCAAGACAAAGCGTGACGTTGAGTTCAGCCAGAATATAAAGAGAACTTAAAAAAACCTCCATTAGGAGGTTAAAGATTTGGATTATATCATGAAATATTTAGTATACGAGTACTACTTACCTAATGTAACGGACACAGCTTTCTGTTATCGCTGCAAATATGGCAATTTCTATTTATTGTTAATATTATGATTTTTATAAAATTATTTTTATAGTTTTCATGTTATTTAAAAATCAATATGCAATCATTTTTTAAAATTATTATCTAATTATAGATTGTTTATTAAAATGTACAAAAATACGAATATGAATACGAATATGAATAAAAATACGAATTTGCTACAGATTTATACTACACTATAGAAAAACCATACTGTATACAACTTACGTAAATACTCAGTGGCAATGCAAAGACTGGATTACCTATCCAGTTTTTTTTCGTGTTGAGTAGCGGAGTTCAACACCGCACTTTATCTTAACAAAGAGGGAAAATTAAAATATTGAATTCTAGAGTTCTCCAAAATTGAACTCGAACCCACAACTGCCCCATTGCGCCTCAATATTTATAAAAAAAAATCTTAATCCTAAATAGTGTACAAGAAGGTGTATTTAAATGAATATTCGTTTGAAACTTTTGAAATCTTCGACTTTGTCGTGAGATAAATTAAAATGTTAATAAATAATATATTCATCCCCTCTATTGGCGATCGAACCCATAACCGTCGCGTTACAGCCACACCACTATGCCCCTGCGTCACGAAGGCCTCTACAATATGGTGTATTTAAGTAAATCAAAAATTAAATCAAATCAAGTTTCACGCTGTATCCCACACATAGCAGGGTAGGCAGAGGGAACCCAGTGATAAGACACACCGTTTCCCACTTTCCGCCGAGTTCTGGAGGCATTGCGCAACTCAACGCCGCGCTTAGCCTCGACACCAGAGCGAAGAAATGAAAATATAAATGTAAGTGTGGATCGAACTCACAACCAGCCGATTTTACAGTCACACCTTGTGCCCCTGCGCTACGACTGGGTTCATTTAATAAATAAATTAAATAAATGTTCATTTGAAACCTTTAAAATCTTCGATTTTGTCGTGCTGATAAATTTTATTCATTTCAAAGTGCAATCAATAGCAAGCTTGGCAAGTGGCCAGCCCTCGTTAGGGTAAGGCTCACTACTTTGCGCATTATCTACTATAGATTTGATATATGTATTGACGCTATAGTGGCGCATTTGGGAATCCTCTAAGGGTAAACGCGATGGCCGTGGATTCAATTTCCGATAAAAGTATTATTTATATTAAACATATTTTCGTTTACTTTCGTTTGGTTGGAAAAATGCCGCGTTTAGTTACGATTTCCGCTATGCGAGGCCTATCTATCGTTAATAGCTTCGGTAATATCTCTTTCTCTTTATATTCCTATGTCCCCAAGTTGGGGCAGAGGGCATCCACAGAGTTTCGCCATATTGCACGATCTTGAGCTTCTGTAATATAACTACGTTATAATCAGCACTGCTTTGTGCTATACCATATTTACAGACTCTAGATCCACCGATGTACCTAAAAATTGTAATGTTGGCAGTAATAAGCCTATATAAAACCATTTAAAACTTGCCATTTCTAATGAACTTATTTTATGAAATCATATTTTTTTACCTGCGGCTTCGCCTGCGTAATCAAATAGTAATAATCCGAGATAATTCCGACCGCAGTTCCAGTTACATCAAAACGATTAACGTGATTTTATGTAGCTTATAAGCCTTATGTAATAAAAGGACTATGCTACGCAAAATATATTATTCAATTCGAACCAAAATAAGTCATTATCTTTACAATATTAGTAAATATATTATTATTATTGGAGTTTACATACTGGTAAACTCATTTTCTCGAGTGGTAATCGAACCCACAACCTGTCACGCTTACAGTGACACTTTGTGCCCCTGCGCCACGACTGAGATTTCGAAATCATTTTATACATGTATATGGGTTTTAAGGGTGTAGCACTACAACGGTAGTAAAAATTAGGTTCCCTATCACCATAATAGGGAATCTAATTTTTATAACATTTCATTAACTACATGTTCAGGCGATTTTCAGTGGTATAGCAATTATTACGGATTTGTGTTTTTTTTTCTTTTGAAAATTATTTTGAAAATTAATTTAATTCTTCAAGAATAAAATAAATAAATATATCAGCTTCACGCTGTATTTCGTAAACAGCAGGGTAGGCAGAGGGAACCTAGTGTTAAGACACTTCGTTCCCCACTTCCTACCCAATTGAAAAAAGAAAATTGAATAAATATAGTTATATGATAAGATATGACATAATAGCTTTAAAATATTATGTAATACAAAAGGTCTACTGTAAAAATATATTGAAATATGGTAGATGGCGTGAAATTAAAAGAAAATATAAATAACTTACCCATTTAATACTTCTTCCACATATTTATAAATGTCGGCCAGTTTTATTTCATCTTCTCTATAATCTATTTCGCGTTTCTTTTTGGCAAAACCTACGTAGCCAGAGTTAGCACCAAATATATCAACAGGTATCTGAGTTCGATTCCAGGGCAGTTGAAAGTTTAGTTGAAGGGCCCAGTTGACAAGGATAGTCTTGATAGGTGTGGGTGTACCGACTCCTATGTTTAACTGAAAATTTTAAAAAGTTTTTTTTTTAATTTTCTTTATATTAAGATTAGTATAAAAAGTAGATAGAATTAGCTCATAGCTTATATTAATAATAAAAAATATGGAACTGTAAACGCGATGGCCCAGGATTCGATTTTCACTCGTGTAAAAGAATTATTAATACGACGATACCAGTCGTGGCGTAGGGGCACAAAGTGTGCCTAAAATCGACTGGTTGTGGTTCGATCCCCACTCGAGGCAGTGAAATATTTATTTACATTTATATTTTTATTTATTCCCTCGGGTGTCGAGTCAAAGGGCGGCATTGAGTTCCACCACTCAACACGCAATGCCTCCAGAACTAGGCGGAAAATGGGGAACGGAGTGTCTTAACACTAGGTTTCCTCTGTTTACCTTGCTGTGTGCGGGATACAGCGTGAAGCTGATTTGATCAAAATAATTATTTTAATTTTCTTCTCATGGCTTCTGCAATTTTTAATAAATTACGTGCCAAGTGGTGGAACTTGTATTCCACTGCCCATTTCTTACCAAAGTGGAGAAGAACAGACAGAGAGTGGAGTAATAGAGTCCCGGTTTAAAAGCGAATCATTCCTCTAACTCAATCAACAATCAATCAAACCCATAACTATCGAAATTACATAAGACACTGTCACTGCGTCTCGACGGCCTTGTTGTAAATAAAATAAACATGTGTAAATTGAACAAATACTTAAATTCAATAAATATCGAGCAACACAAATTTTTCTTGTCATCGTTGACATAATTATAAAAATTGGATACTTAAATATAATATTTAAATAGACGTATATTTTGACGTCATGTCTCATATACTGTGTATGTATTTGTAATTAAAATTCAAAATATCAATGTGCACTATATTTAAAATAACTGTAACATTACATAGTTGTGGCTTCGATTCCCAATGTAGGGAGTGAAATATTTACCCAATATTTTTACTTTCTTCGCTCTGGTAAGGAGGCAAAGCGCGGCGTTGAATTCTGCCACTTAGCACGCGATGCCTCCAGAATTCGGCGGAGAGTGGGGAACAGATTTTCTTGACACTAGGTTCCCTCTGCCTACCCTGCTGTGTGCGGGATACAGCGTGAAGCTGGTTTATTTTTTACATATTATCCAAGTAAGCATATTTAATGTTTTCCGGTCCAGTTAGATTAGTATAATATGTACTGAAAAATATATATAAACTGGTTAAATTATTTAATTTACATGATTTTCATACGTCAACGTTCACGTAAGCTTAGTTCAATAACCTATACAAATATTATGGTCGTATTGTTTCTTTTGTGCAAAATTCAGTTAGCGAGTTTCTAGTAAAAGGGATAAATTCATTATAATAATATATTTATTTAGTGGAAAAAAAATGTTTTGACTTTCTTTTAGCAGTCGTCTAAGCCTTTTAAACATTAAACTATATATATATTCTTATTCTTATCAAGCTATGTTAAATTTTTTTCAGCTTCACACTCCGTTCCCCACTTTCTGCCGAATTCTGAAGGCATTGCGTGTTGAGTGGCAGAAGTCAATGCCACGCTTATTCTCGACACCAGAGCGAAGAAAAGGAAATTTAAATTTAAGTAAATATTTCATCTTCTCGAGTGGGGATCGAACCCACAACCAGTCGATTTTACGGTCACACTTCGTGCCGCTGCGCCACGACTGGCCTTATTTAAATTAATACTTTAAAAATCTTACTTGCAATAATGTAGAGTTAGGAAACAGCAATTGCCTTCTGCTTCTATGGCGAATATCTTCTTCTAATCCGCTGTCTACAAATCCACTAATGTAGAGAAGAATCGTGGCAACAGCGAAGTTTTTGAAGAACATTTTTGCTGTAAGTGCACCTGTAAAGTGGCGGTCGGATGTAGCGTGCCTATGACGTGTCGAAATAGACATTAGTTGGTATGGCTAGATTTAATAGATTTTATCTATTTTAAGGGAAAAAAAGTATTCTTAGATTATTTTTTCTCTGCTTTTATCAAGAAATATTGAGAATTTGCATCCAATGCTTTATTTGTTTAAATATGTTTTTTAATGTAAATAATTTTTTTATGTAATTTTGTAACTTAATCATTATATTTTTATATATATATTAAACTAAATTAAATAAAATAACAAAAATATCATATAAATAACATTACCTAATCACAAAAACACACTACGTATCCAAGCAACTGGTCAAAGATCCACTGACGGTGCTGTCTGTACTTACATACATACTTAATAATAACGAACAAAGTTCCTATATCCATATGTATTCGATCCGGTTAGTTTTCGTGACGGCGACGGTGTTGGGTAAACAAATTAGTGCAGTGTAGTCATGTGACTCCCGAGATTTGTTTCTTAGGCTACGTTCATAATGTGAAATTTTTTGAAATGGTTTATTTCAATTTTTTAAGTAAAATGTGTACTACATTTCGTCGACTCGAAGTCATCGGCTTGTAACGATCCATACTAGAACTAAAATGTGTAGATAAATTTTAAATAATAATAATTTATAAAAAATATTATAAATATAATTTAGAACATTATTTCATTTATAGATTAAAAAAAATACAATCATAAAAATAATAGTTTAGTTCAGTTCTTTAATTACGCGTTCCGTTCACAAGTAATATTAAAGTGAAGTAATATATCGTACGTAAAATACGCAGATATAAAATATATTTATTAAAAATAATTTTATAATTATATTTAAAAATTATGTATTATAATTTAAAAGAAATAATAACATAATTAATATTTTAATTATTGTAAAATATTATGTTGGCTGAATAAGCTACTTTCAACGTCAGTCAGGGATAGGAAAGAAAGAGAAAGGAGATGGCGGACGCGTCTGGGGAAGGATAGTGATTTAAAATGTTTCGAGAAGTTTTAATTTATAATTAATGTATATTTAGTTACATCTTATATGTAAAAAGTATGTTAGTTAGTATATGTAATAGTGATATAAGTATTCGAGCCTGGTAAGATAAGTTATAAGTGCTTTCACTATTTATGATTGCTTGTTTTGGAATATATCGTCGGTAAGTTTTTAATAGCTTATTATTAAAACAAAGAAGAATAATATTAATGCACGTAATGCCGTCAATATCCAGAGATAATCATTATTTATTTAGTAAATGGAAATAAATACATGAATATTAATTTATATTTCCATTTCTTCGCTCTGGTGTCGAGGTTAAGCGCGGCGTTGAGTTCTGCCACTCAACACGCAATGCCGCCAGAATTTGGCAGAAAGTGGGGAACGGACCCTGCCGTGTGCGGGATACAGCGTGAAGCTAATTTTATAATTTTATGAGGTATATAAAATTACAATTATATTAATGTACGCAGAATGCCTGCCGCCATCTTTGTTAGATGCGTGTATGGGAATTGGAAAATGAGAATTAAATAGGTTTGGTGAATTATAATTACTTATAAAAGTAATTTCTATATATATTAGTAAATATTTAACATTTTACTGTAAAAGGAAATATTAATATAATAGTATCATTTATAATATGATATAAAACTATCATATCAAAATAATAATATGAGTCTATTTAATGTCCTACAATAAAAGTAATCTGTCAAGATATTTAATTAATTATCATAAATATATTAGACAGTAACAAAATATGAACTATTGACGATTTATACGACTGTTAGAGTTCATTGACCCTATGGTTTACTAATAACTTATATTGGAGTCACAACCGATTGCTGCTTGGCTTCGCTGGTACTAATATGCTGGTCTAGGCAAATTGCTATGGTCTTTTATTCCCGACTGCTAAGGATGCGTTATGTTTTTCGCACGTATCTTGTATGTATGTATGTATGTATGTAATATTCTTTATTACCTCATATCTCCAGAATCACCGAACGGATTTATATAAATGAGGTATCGCAAGATTCATATTAGTAGCCCAAGTGTTCTTAGACAGGTGACGTTAAAAAAAATAATAATGGCGGCTATGGCACGCCATTAGATTTAGTGAAAAAAAAATCGTTTCGAATACCACAATATGGATATTAAATTCAAGAGCTAAATACGAGAATTTCAAAAAGGATTGATTATCATGACTATAATGAATCCTAACAAAAAAGTGAAAAATAAAAAATATTTATAAACACAAAAACCCCGATTGCTTAAAACTACAAATAAAATAAACAAGCCCAATAGTTTATTGATTGAAGAATTACTAATAGGTCCCGAATATTTTTTCGTTGTTTATTTTCTATTTAGTTTTATGCAGTCGGGGTATTTATTTTCATAAATATTTTTTTACTTCTTCGTTCTGGTGTCGAGGCAAAGGGCGGCGTTGACGCCACTCAACACGTATTGCCTCTTGAATTCGGCAGAAAGTGGGGAACGGAGTGTTTTTGCACTAGTTTCCTCTGCTTGCCCCGCTGAGCGCGGAGTACAGCGTGAAGCTCATCTTTTGTATTATGATCGATAACTTGCCGTGTTTTTTTTATAAAAAAAAAATAGTTTTTATGTGTATTGATACATATTAAAAATTGTTATGCATTTTGAATTATTTTAAATCAATCAATAACTATTCTATTAGTTTTTAATTTTCTCCATGTTTCCTCTATCTATTTACGTCTTTTATTTCAATCTCTATTTTTTATTATTATTTTTAAAAGTATAACCCTATAATTATGTGGAACATTCAACTTATGAAAAGTTTTGTAATAAATAAGGCACTAACTTGTTTCTCTTAAGAATATTTTTATTTTAAGTCATAAGCTACAGTTAGTTTAGTATATTTCAAAGGCACAGTTTTAATTAAGTATTCATTTGCTTAGTCAGAAATTCATACTAATTAAAATACCAAGACACTACAGTGGATTATTGTTAAGAAAGGAAATTTAATGAAAGTATTACGTAAAGCTCTCTTCGTTTTTGTTGTCAAGTTGAGTTTAATATTTTAAAGGATTACATCGATGTTCTAATTTTCTTTATATTATCATAGGCATGGAGCTAAGGAGGAACTAATAAATAAATCACTTCTTTCACATCTTTCAACTTATGAGACCAGTTGTGGCGGAGTGGCACAAAGTGTGACTGTACAACCGATTGGTTGTGGGTTCGATTCCCACTCGAATTTACTTAAATTTATACTTCCATTTCTTCGCTCTGGTGTCGAGGTTAAGCGCGGCGTTGAGTCCTGACATTTAATACGCAATGCCTCCAGAATTCGGCAGGAAGTCGGGAACGGAGTGTCTTAACACTAGGTTCCCTCTGCCTACCCTGCTGAATGCGGGATACAGCGTGCAGCTGATTTTTTTTCTTACTTTCAACTTATGATAGAAATATTTAAGAAAGATTTATAGATTGACATCGTCTAGATATAGTTACGACTTACTTAAAAGAAAAATATTTTTATATATATTTTTTCCCATTCAACGTCAAATAAAGTTGAAACGTCTAATATATCACTCGAATTTTCACCATAAAAGTAAAAGACCAATAACTATTTGTAATCGAAACTTATAAACAAAACATGGTAAATATTAATAATTTATAGATTTTCAATTAACAATATTCATCCAATTTGAATTGGTTTAAAATTTATTATTATAATGTCTATCGGGCATCAATGAAATTTGTTTGTGGTTACGATATTTACATTGTGAGATATATCGTTAGCTGAATTTAATAATATACTAAAATTACGGACTATTTGGATAGTTTCAAAATTATAATTCTGTATAGGATAAAGCTAATGTTTGTTGTGGTTTAGGACTAGATACAATATATGCATGAGAAAAAGAAGAATAGACACATATATACTACGCGGATAGTGTATATACACGTATTACGTATTATAAGGCCCCATAACTTTGTCTTAAAAAAATGGATATACGGTAGTAAAACATCTAAATATAATATGAGGCCAGTCGCAGCGCAAAGGCACAAAGTTAGACTGCAAAATCGACTAGTTGTGGATTTGATCATCACTCGAGGACACGAAATATTTATTTAAATTCATATTTTCATTTATTTGCTCTAGGCAAAGTGGCATTGCATTACGCCACTAAACGCGCAATGCCTCCAGATTTCGTCAAAAAGTGGGAACTGGAGTGTCTTATCTCTCTCGGTTCTCTGCCTATCCTGCTGTGTGCGGGATACAACGTGAACCTGATTTTTATTTTTAAATGTAATATATTTCATGTAGTGGAAACACAATCTATCAGTATCCTGTGTATAGACCAATACACAACAAACGGCCCACACGGGTCTTAATTTTTTACGTACAAAATATGGTACTTTCACTTCAAAAAATATTCCTTACATCAAAACCATTCAATTATATTGTGTAAACTTGCAAATCAGATCAGGATTTGTCGATTCCATTGATATTCAAGTGAAGAACTTGGTGCGAATATTGAGTATGGATTAGAAACGGAATTATCGGCACCATGAGTCGTCATTATTGATATTGTACATTAAAATTCAATTTCGGTTGCCAAATCTAATTTGTTTTGTTACGTGTATATTTTGCGTCAGGAAGGATTGCAATATTATTTTTATGTAAATATAAATATAATGTAATTTTTTATTTGTATTTTCAATGTTATAAAGTTTAAAAATTAGAGTTGAAAAAATTTAAGTTTAAGAGAAAAAAAATGGAATTTGCATTAAATATAAATAAAATACATATATATAATTTTTCATTGAATAAAAATTAACCTGTTGATATAAAAATAGATTTTTTATAAGAAATATTTTTCTATTACATTTGAAAATAAAATAGAAATACAAAAATAAATGAAAAATAAAATGTTACTATGGACGTGGCTTTAGAAACGTCGGTGTCATTCCGTGTGAGCCGAAATTTCGTCACTAAACTTGATGATTACACGCGCAAAGGGTTCTCGTGATATATGTGATGAGTTTTTTGATAAGCATGTTAAGTTCTTTTCATGTTAATTTATTCTAAACACCATTAACGTCATGTTAAATTTAAGGTATGTTGGAGTTATTTTTTTTGTCTCTTTTCCGCCTCATAGTGCCTAATATGGAAAAATATGTTAATATTAGTTTTCTTTGTTTTTTTTAAACTTTCTGCGTAACACGAGGATAATGAAAAAAATGACGATCAACTGGTCCAGGAATTGTTCCGATTGATAGAAGAATACACTTCAATAAATAATAAATATGTAAGAACTTTATTTACCTTAGTTTCAAAAATACAGATTAGCTTATAAAGTTAGTATGTTTTAGAGGTTACCATTATTGTCATGCAGGTCCATCAAGGTAATTTGTAATTTCGTGCTAAATTAAATCTTGATAAAGAAGCTTATGATTGTGTCTTAACAGTATGAAGCAAACAAATAATAATGTGAAAAACTAAAAAAAGCTTATACTTGTAATTGTGCTGAAGGGACATTTTCGTCTGAACACAATTAATTAATTCAGACGAAAATATGATGTTTTATAATACTCATAAGATTTATAATATTATATATAGATACATATATATTGCTCAATAGGATAATATCAATAGGTTTTGTTGCTTGATCAATATGAAATAGGTAAACATTGCAATGCGTTCATAAGTATAAAAATTTAAATAAATTTTTACTAAGCATTGAATTTTCCTATTTTAAGTGTGAATTGGAAGCTAATATAGAAAAAAATAATTTACATTCGGCAAAAAACAAATATTAGAATAGGTATTCAAAAACTTAAGACAAAAGATAAAAAATTAACACGTTCACTCAGTTGTGCGATCTAAAGCGCCTCATAACTGACTTATGACGGCAGTAGAAACTGCATTTATTTTCTTAGAGCGAGGGGTGATTAGATTAATATTCATAGACCTGTGACTAAGGCGAATATGATTTAAATATGTCTAGTCCTATTTTGTTATTTATAAGTAATTAATTTAAACGCGACTGTGATTGTAGGTTCAATCCCCACTCGAGGAAATGAAACAATTATATGAATTTATATTTCCATTTCTTTGCTCTGGTGTCGAGGAAAACAGCGTAGTATCGTTCCACCACTTCACACGCAATGTCTCTAGAATTCGGCGGAAAGTGGGGAACGGAGTATCTTTACACTAGGGTCCTTCTGCCTACACTACTGTGTACGCTGATTTAATTTTGATTTTAATTAATCTAAATTACGAGCGGACCAGATGGAATCTCCCGAATTGCCCTCTGTGCATATAATCTTAACCTGATACTGGTACTAACGCGTTTGTTTTTCAGTCTTACTCAGTCGGTGAGCGTCATTATCGACCCAATCTGATCCTACTAACTTTAGCTATCATTAGATCTCCTCTCGGTACTCTAACCTGATGATCTAGTTTACTCATCGTAACTCACCACTGGGATGCGGTCATTAAACTGGTCATGGCGAAGATCTTCGATTAACTTACTGGCTTCATCAAAATTTATGCAAGTAAATCGACAGCTTCCTCACTAAACGTAGCGTCCGAGCACTGTCGACGGTTTCTCCTCTGAACATACCTGTGAACGCTAACGTATGCTATGCCGTGATAGCTGCAACAATATTCTTAACATCACTAACCTGTTCTAACACGTCATTGATATCACCCTAGTTTTCATTGCTATGCAGACGATCGCGCAGTAAAAGCTGAGTGGTAGCCGTATACTCCGGATTCTTTTCCACGTTTAATGCCGGCAACGAACCTGTAGCTCCTCCTACCTCTCTCTCTCTGGCGGCTGTGATCACTTACCATTAGGTGATCCGTACCGTCACCTTTTTTTTTAAATAGAAAGCAATGTAGAGTGTCGAGTTAGACTTAATATGCCTCATAAAATAAAAGCAATAAGATGCAAATACCTCTTCCACAGCAAAGCCTTAACTGCTTAATATTGTATTTTAGCTTATTTCTCCACAGCTACAGCAGCAGAGAACCCACAACCATAGCAGTCATTTGGGTACATGCGATCTAACTACTCCGCCAAGAGATATTTTTTATGTATAACAACATTCATTTTTAATTAAGCTCAGTTCAAAACATCTGCTACTATCCTAAAACTATGAAATATTCAGGACTACATTAAAAAGCACGATGTAAAGTTTTATGTTATTTTGTTAGCGTGTTTTTGTATAATAAATGTAAAAATATTATTATAGAAATATTAATAATAGGCAAATATAATTTGCCTATTATTCATTTTTCTGCACAGTTGTAATGTATGACTCTGACGTAGGGGTTGTGGATTCAATTCTCGCGTGTGAGGATAATTATGTATTAAAATAATATTTAAATGTAGGATATTTAAAACGAAGCCATCGTGGGCACTCAGGGATATAAGGGGACGACTGTACATGTGACGTTAGTGAGTTCGATTTCCATTTCGTATCATTTCATATTTTTACTTCCTTGGTCTGGTAACGAGTCAAATTAAAGCAAATCTTTAAGTTCCGCCACTCGCACACAATATCTCAAGAATTCGGCTGAAAGTGGGGAATGGAAATGTCTTAATAGACAATAAAGTATTATAACAGCAGGTTCCAGATTCCCTACTAAGTGCGGGATACGGCGTGAAGCTTAAATATTTAAATATATCTTTTTCAGCTCCAAATTTCATCAATGCTAATTAGAGTAGGTAAAGAGAATCGAGTGCTAAGACACTCCTAGAGCTTTGCCTTAGTAGAACCTGGAAATGTAAATAATTTAAATATAAACATTCATACTAGTACTTAATTCTCTATTAAGCTTGGATAAAGCGAAGTATCAGGTTCTTGAAATCCTCCAAAATTTATAGAAATTTTTGAAATTGGCGGAAATTGAAGAACAGAATTTCTTAGCACTACCTATACAAAAAATAACTTCACAAAATGTTCCTTACAGATGTTTCTACTTCTTAGTAATTTTATGCTCTGGGATCAGTTTTGGCAAAGTGGACAAGGATAGTAACGTCAGGGACAAAAGACAAGTCAATGGTTTACCATTGGTTTATCCATACGGAGCTACTTACAAGGTGAAATATGTATACGAAATTATAATAGTATACAAGGTTTTTTTTTTTGAGATCGTCGTGGTGTAGAGAAGCGGCGTCTAGCTTTAAAGGCGATGGTTGTAGGTTCGATCCCTTCTTGGGAATTGATTAAATTTTAAATTATTTCCCTTCCTCACACTCAATACAGTATTGAGCGTAATTTGGGAAGTGGAGTGTCTTAACAATTCACTATGAAAACATAATATAGTATTTTTTTATCCTTGTATATATTTTAGTTTTCCTTTGAATCTTTTTAATTTTTTTTTTGTTTTATTTTGTAAATTTATATATGTTTTTAGAGGAATTTGTTTTTGTTTACATATGTTATTAATTATATGTCACCAAAAAACTGTTTAAAAGTTTATAGAAATTCATATCAAAATAATTACTTACCTAATACATTGTTTATTATTTAAACAACTACAGGCAAAAATGGCATAGTAATTTAATGAAGACATTAACTTCATTATCAAGGTCTTCATTGTCATTTTTATCATTATTTTTATTGTCATCATTTATTTTTCATTATATGAAACGATTAATTTTATTAAAAAAATCTGTCTATACATTCTTTATATATATGTATTCTTTTGAAATTAATAAACTTATTTATTTTCAGCTTATAATTGGTTTCGCTTCACCAGTACCTACTGAAGATCACATAAATTTACTTTTCGCTGTTAATTTTCAATATCAATATATCCAATTTCAAAATATATCTCAGTTATCCCAATATTACTTTATTAATACTGTTTCAAGAGAGCAAAGAGATGCCGATATAGCAGCAAGACGAGATGAAAGACTCGTGTTTTACAGAGCAGTGGAAAATATGTTAAATGTGTAAGTAAATTAAATTATTAATAGTATGTTATTGTAGTTGAGGCCAGTCGTGGCGCAGCGGCACGTGGTGTGCCGCTCGACACCAGAGCGAAGAAAAGGAAATATAAATTTAAGTAAATATTTCATCTCCTCGAGTGGGGATCGAACCCATAACCAGTCGGTTTTACAGTCACATTTTGTGCCGCTGCGCCACGAGTGGTCTCTACCTCTCGGCTTCATTATAATATATAAATTATAAATATACTAGTATATGTGAGACTAATAAATCACAATAGGTACTGTAGGAAGCCTTCTGCTTCACTAGCCGCGGTCTTTTAATGTGCCTCCCGGGGATTTGAAGTGGCTTCAGCTGAAAATCGAAAATTAAGCTTTGAAATTGCTTTACGTAGCTTATATGTAAATGTATAAATGAAATGTTCACTATTTCGTATTTAATATAGGTTAGAGCTATTATTAGCAGTAGTAAAATACGAATAATTTCATTAGGTTCCAATACTTTTTTATGTGTTATATTGGCAAGAATTATATATTTTTTTCTCGCTCTAGGAATAAGATAAAGCGCGGCGTTGAGTTTCGCCACTCAACACGTTAAGTTACGTCGCCAGCAATGGAAACACGCATAGGCAGTTATTCCTGTCTCTGATTGCCCGACCGAGCGACACTGCCTATCTTCAAAACCTCGGCTACAAAATAAGACATAACTTTATGCCTCATACCGGAGTCGCTTGTGTTCGTAAGGGAGGACTTAAGTTTCCGTCGTCTTGCCAATTTTGAAGGTCATGATCTGTCAATCTGTCTTGTAAACTTACTGCCTTTAGCAAATGTGAGCCATATCAAATCTGGACCGAGGCTGGGATACTAACGTGAAAGTCTCAAAGATGTAGTATAACCGAGCTTCTCTCTATGTACTTTAAGAGGCAAATTGCCAAAGCAAGAACCGAACATATCACGAAAATCGGTGATAAGTTTGAAAGCTACCCATCCGGAACTCATGAGTTCTGGACTCTCTTAGAGGCTTTAGCCAGCCTTCACTTCCGCTATTACGCATAGGAAATGACATCTTCGGCCATATGGCTAAAGAAAAGGCCGATCTCCTGGTTGCTCTCTTTGCCTCAAACTCGACTATGGATGACCGAGGAACGACGTCGCTGGTCATGCCGTGCTGCCAGAGCTAAGGTTAAATTCAGCTAAAAACCTGTTGGGCCAGCTCTGTTTTCTTTGGACATCCACAAGTCGAGTAGACCAGGTGCCATCTCTCCTTTATTGCACCGTTCATGTACTCCTGAGCTGACACCGGTGCTAATACATTTGTTTCGGCACTCTTATTCAATCGGCGTAGTGTCCCAGACTTATTGAAGAGCGTTCTCATGCACCCGATCCCGAAGAAAGGCGCTGGTTCCAATCCATCAAAGTGCAGGACTATTGCTATCACCTCCGTACTATCAAAAGTCACGGAGCGCATAATCAACAGCCAGCTCTTGGTTTATCTAGAGAATCATCGATTGATTAACGACAGTTATTATAGCTTCCGCCATGGTTGCCAAACTGATAAATGGATACGTACCTGGCACTCTACTAGTGTGGGGTGTCGTAGGAATTTTCTACGATGCGCCACGCAACTGTGGAATGCCCTGCCTGCGGCAGTGTCTCCAGGTCAATACGACATGAGTACCTTCAAAAAGCGCGTCTGTCTCCATCTTAAAGGCTGGCAACGCACATGTAGCTCCTCTGGTGTTGCACGGGGTCGTGGACGACAGTGATCATTTGCCAACAGGTGACTGGAACGCTCGCTTTGCTTTGTCTTTGTCCATAAAAAAAAGCCATTATTGGAATCGCAGGAATTAATTCGTACTTTTCTTATACTACAGCAAATAATAGCTCTATAATAAATATAAAATAGTTAAAATTACGCTAGTGCATTTACATATACGCTACGTAAAGTTGTATTAAAATGAGGAAAAAATCGCGAAAATGGAAAAGCGAAAAAAATAATAATCGTTATTTTCTAACATATCCTATTTAACAACTTATTTAACTTTATGGATATCTGCGGCTTCGCCCGCGTAATCAAGTGGAAATAACCTAGAGTTGTGTATGACACATGATACGAGAACATTCAAAGTGCCCGAAGCAACTCTGACCGCAAATCCAGTGAGTTACATCGATGATCAACGATTAAAGTGATATATCGTTGTCTATAAATGGACGATTCAATTCATGCAAGATTTTTTTTTCAATTAGAATCGATAGTTCCTGAGATGAACGCGATGTATTAAACCTTTTTTTCAGCTTTATATTGTTCAGCTTTGTTTTATACAAAGCAAAGAACTAATAAAAAAGAATAAGACAAATAACCATTATTTTTTTATAATTTTAATATTATAAAATTTTTAAGATATAATTTTCTTACAAGATCGAAGAAACTTGTAATAAGTTTACATTGCAGATTTTTAACTGCATTTTAAAATGTATCTTTTAGGTAAAAAAATATTTTTTTTATGCGCGTATTTTTATGCTGCATATATCAGGGTAGGTAGCGAGAATTTAGTGATAAAACACTCCGTTCCTCACATTTCGTCAAATTTTAATATTTTTTTCACTATCGGTCGTATACGCGTCTAATGTTGGATATAAAATCCGAGAATTTTGACAGAGAATTGAGAACGGAGTTTCTTTACAATTAGGTGCTTCTGTTTCTTGCCATATGCTAAATACAGCATAAAAAAAATAAAAAAAAACTATATTTTACAATTCCAATAGCCAATTCCAGTTCAATAAAATTGGCCGTGTTTCAGAAAGGGCGTGGACGGCCAGGATTGCGTCTTGCGGGCGATCTGCGAGGCGGCACAATACCCTGTACACGAGGAGGCACTTGTGGGGGAGATCATGCATATATTGCTGACGTGAGTTAATTTTTGTTTTAAATTTAGTTATTATAAATAAATGTGAATGATATGACGATGGGTGTCGGTTCAAATTTCTTTTTTATTATCTATTCCTTTTGGTTCATACTTTTTATCGAGACCGAAATGACTACATAGCTCTTTCGTCTTGTCCCACTGTCAACCTCTTCATAGATTTCCTCTGAGGGATATATGTTTTTTTAATTTATATTTAAAAACGAAATTGCTTCGTTACATATAATATAGTCAAAATAATGCGTAGAACTGAAAAAAAAAAGAAAAAGTATTTATATGAAATGATTAATTGGTATTTTGTTTAGCTTAGCTTAGTAATCGATTCACGCTGTATCCCGCACACAGCAGGGTAGACAGAGGGAACCTAATATTAAGAAAATGAAAATATTAAATATCCATTTCCTCGACAGGTAATCGTATCCACAACCAGTTGCACAATATACCCCTGTGCCACGATTGCTAATAATTTTAGTATAGATATAGATTAATATGGACATATGACATCGTTTCCATCAAGCTACTATCCTGGTTTTATTTTAATAAAACCAGAAATACACGGTATGTATGTATGTTCAATACAAACATTCGAATTGTATTTCAAGTTTCAATATCGGTTAGACACGTTTCTCATCGCGCCACTGTGCGACAGTAAATTCAGCACTTCCCTTGTACAGCAAATATAATAGGAAAAAAAATATACACATGTGAAAATCGAATTTAGGACCACGATTTTATATAGACTATAGCGATCGACTTCAATCAAATTACCTAGCCTAAAGGCAAATTATAAATTATATATTATATATAGGCCGTTACTGCATAGAGTTCATAGCGTCTTAAATGCTGCGGTTCTGGGTTGCATTCTCATTCAGAGGAATATATTATTTTTATTTTCACGTTCTAGTACCAACCAAAAAGCGGCGTTAAGTTCCGTTTTTTCCTCGTAGAGTACAACAGTCGCATTTAAACTGTGCCACTGTGTGTGCAGATGAATCGTAGTGTTAAAACACACCGCTCCCCACTTTCCCCCGAATTCAGAGAGAATAAATGAAA
>DWQW01002405.1:0-27133 GCA_018249695.1 Heliconius erato demophoon | reverse complement strand
TTTTATTAATATTTTACTATGGTTACGTTTACTTATATTTTTTTTATTTAAATTAGTTACATATTTTCACAAACAATTTCCTAAATATATCTATAAGCATTCGTAAAGTTTAAGCGGGCGAAGCCGCATCCGGGTCCGCTAGTATTATTATATAATAAAGACTAATACTCGTAAAACATCGCTAATTGTTTAATATAGTACAGTATCATCTTCTAGAAAAGAAAAGTATTTAATAAATTCTGTTTGTTGTACTTGGTCGTTAGTTGATATAGATTATTTTATTCCAATCTATATGTCATTCGAGAACACAGTATCGATGATAATGGAGGAAGGTCACGTAAAATGCATGAGGACGATGAAGAGGTTGATGACGGAGGACGAGGCGAAATAGGTATGCATAAAGCTTTTGGCGATTCGTTTTCTATGGCTAAAGTGAAGAGAGAGAGAGAGAAGAGTGAAGTGTAAAAAAAAACGAAAATATTCCGTTGTATGATTGTTAATGTATACTTATAATAACAATGTAAGACGCGAGACGTTGAGTTCGAAGCTCCCACCACTTTGAAACGACCGTCTGTTAAGTTAGTCAAGAACAAATAGTTGTCTCTAAAAATAGAAATTATTGTATCAAGAATATCTACTCTATAACAAACTTTATATTAACTTTACAATCAACAGAATATAATCTTTCACAAATCACGAAATTATTTTGACGAAATCTTAATACTGTATAAAAAGATTATATATATTTTTTATGTTTCACATTGTTTCCCACTTATAAGTAAATGTACGTACGTGTGAAGAGTAGCTCTTTTAAGTCATTATCCATTCGAGCTTTAGACTTTGCTCGTTTAGTGACGGAACTCAACGCCGCAAACAAAACAGACCAGCGGACATATGAAAATCATTTATTAGTTGCAGATGCAGTTGTTGCACAACCGTCGCTGTTTACCATTAATTAAGCGTACCATATATTCTGTTATTTATTTCTTCAAAATGTTAAAAAAACTTACTTTTGAAAATACGTTTGCTAATAACAATTTTGTAATTAAATACCAATATTGAAATTATGTAGGGTAATTTTTCCAATCTCTTTGACGACAAAGCCACAATATGTAAAGTTGGCTCATTTCTGAGGGTGAACAATATGTGACGTAATATTTCGCTTTGTTTGTAAAAAGAAAGATTTTAGGTTAGTAGGTATGTACTTTCATTTTGTGATCGATAACAAAAAAACTTATTATTTTTTTTAAGTTCACACTGTATCGCGCATGTAACAGGATTGGCAGAGGGAATCTAGTGCTCAGAAACCTTCCAACTATCGGAACCTGGCATGTTAAATGCCCGAATTCGATGCCAACACGGCATCGAATTGGGATTGTTTCATAAATCTATTGATTTTCCTGAGTAGGTAGATCAAATTCACTACCGTCGCGTTTTCAGTCATACGTTGTGCTTCTGGCACCTCATGTTATTTTTCTCATAAAATACCATATCACACGATTTTTTTAAAATGACCTAATTGCTAAAATTTATCCTCTTTCGCCTCTTTCGCCAACCAGAGGCGATCCCCAATGAGTACCACCAGGCACCCTTTTGTAAGTTGGTAAGTACGCAAGTACCACGTGTGGACCAAATCCATGGGTGTAGTAAACGCGACAGATTACGGATTCGATCCCCCGGAAATTAGATATTCCGCTGGTGACGAGGCAAAGCACAGCGTTGAGTTCTGGCATTCGCGGATTTCTTTCAGAATTCGCCATAAAAATGGGGAACGGAATGTCTACGCATTAGGTTCCTCCTGCGTATGCTGCTGAGTGCGGGACAGCGTAAAAAAATAGGTCTCAAATTCTAAGCCTACACCTAGATGACGTCTACATAATAGCATTACATTGCACAATCCGCTTTAGGAATTCTTTTCTTAACGGAACAAAGGGCAATTGATTATTATATGACTTCATTAGAACTGTTAAGTAGATTATATTTCCAACTAAATAGATTAATTTTTCAAGGACTTGAAATAATTGACCTCATTTGTAATAACTTAACATGTGTTTTTTTTTTAATTTCCATAAACCGATTAAAAATAATGAAATTACCACGATATTAGGTTAGAAAAATACAAGGTGTATGAAAAATGCTAATATTTTTTTCATAAGGGCAAATAATAAAATTCATGTTCACACTCGAAATTTTCAAATACTAAAATATATATATAGTATATAATATGTTTAGGTTCCCAGTACTCTCTGCTTAACCTGCAATATGCAGGATGGCGCAAAGATAAAATAACGTGGTCACGTAAGGCTATCCTGATGCAGTAGAGTAGTTTCAGATTACTAACCAACAATGTGGTGTGGTACCACAGGAGAAAGAATTATTTTTATTTTTAACATTTTTAAAGTGTTATTCCACACTTGGAACTCTCTTTTTTAAAACGTATAAAAAATAACGCAGCGGTAATTGATAATTGATAGTAAGTATATTAAGCTTGGTTGGACGCCCTCCACCTCTCCTCACCTCTCCTCTCTCCTCTTTGGTTAGATAATGTGCGGTGTTGTGTTTCGCTACTTAACATGCAATGTCTTGAATTCGAGCCGAATTTGCCAAACAAAATTTCTTGACACTAGGTTCTCTATACTATTTATTCTATATGTGGACTAAAGCGGGAAGCTTAAAAAAAAGAAAGACATGTTTAAATCATCTGTTATAAGTGTCTATATCTATTGTTCCAAGTGAAAATAAAGTGAAAAATACAATTGTATAATTTTCTACAAAGTAATGTATTGAATTAACATAAAAAGAAAGTATGCGTGATATAAAATTTAAATAAATATGTTCCGAATGGATCTTAAGTGGAGCGATGACAGTCCACGGGCATTCGAGCTTGTCTAACTGAGCATCGAGTATTGAGCATACGTCCACCCACGACGCGTGAAAACTCGTATAATTTACATTCAATACACTATACTTCGTTAAGACTGCAATCAATCGTGTTTTGATATGAGTTGGTATGTAAAAATAATAGAAATTGAGCTTTAAAAATACGCTAGAGAAATTGTACTGTTTTTTATAGAATTTCTAAAAAATATTATCAAATTGAGATGGTTTTACTGGAAAATTTTTGAGGCATTGTGCGTTGAGTTGCGGAACTCAATGCCGGGCTTTTGCCTGGAGTACTAAAAATGTATTAATAAATAATAATTCATTCCCTCGATTGAGGATCGAACCCACAACCGTACGAAATGAAAATTTTAAATATTATGTTCCCGTGGAAATCGAAGTAAAAGTTAAGAGTTAAAGTTCTTCTATTTCACATTAATAATATATATAGAAAATATCTGAAAAGAACAAATTTGTAGAAAATATCACTATCTGCCTATAAATAAGGAAATCGAAATTACAAGCACTTTACTTTAAAATTTTCAGATTAAGTCGTTTCAGTGCATTTGCTACAATTTCCGAAGTGGAGATTCGGGAAGTTATTGCCATTTCCGGTGCGAAGATTAGCGGAGACACACAGCTTACTTGATGATAGTTCGGGCGTGTCGATTGGTTGTTATTGGGGAATCAATCGATTGGTCGAAGTATTAATGAGTTTACGGTCTACGGTCAAATCTTAATACAGAGAAAATATTACAAGAAATATAGGTTTAAAAAAATAATAAAAAATTGCACGGCGGAACTGACAGAGCGGAAAAATGAATATAAATTAAATATAGTGTTCTTTACCATCAGACCTACCGCTAAAAATTATAAAATCACTGACACATTGCGTGTTGAGTAGCGGAATTTAACGTCGCGCTTTGCCTCGTTCTCAAAGCGAGGAAATGAAACATCGTATCGAACCATCGTATTTATAGTCGGACGTTTTCCCACGGGAATCACAATTTCCATTAAAAACCTTTTAAATCTCCTTCATTAAACCATTGAGGCCAGTCGTAGCGCCGGAGCACAAAATGTGACTGTAAAATCAGGTTCAAAATGTGACTGTAAAATCAGGTCAAAAAGGTTCGATCCCCACTTGAGGAAATGAAATATTTATTAACATTTATATTTTCATTTCTTCGCTCTGGTTTCGAGGCAAAACGCGGCCTTGAGTTCCGCCACTCAACAGGCAATGTCTCTATAACTCGGCGGAAAGTGGGAAACGAAGTGTCTTAACACTAGGTTCCCTCTGCCTACCCTGCTGTGTACAGGATAGATAGATATGTGAAGCTCATTTATTCAATTATTAAACCATTAAAAAAGAAAAAGAAAATAAAATAGTGCTCCAAATATTACGAAATAATTATACATTTATTGACAAAATACACTAACAAATACACTAATACACCCTGTATAACACGTACATAAAGGAAAATTTCGTTCTCAGTAGCTCCGAATTGAATAAATTGGATCCAATATTCTACAGCGGCTGT
Organism: Heliconius erato demophoon; assembly: GCA_018249695.1. Taxonomy (NCBI): domain Eukaryota; kingdom Metazoa; phylum Arthropoda; class Insecta; order Lepidoptera; family Nymphalidae; genus Heliconius; species Heliconius erato. The sequence continues at coordinate 22,715 of DWQW01002405.1, read as the reverse complement.
AAATCTGTTGAAACAATGTTTTGAGACAGTGCACCGCGTTGTATACGGATGTTCACTTTGAGGCAACATTTTAAGTGTACCAAATTTTAGTTTGTAGCAGCTTGAATTTATTTTATATGCTTGTTACTGCATGCTATTATTGAACATCTGTAATACGTGTATAACATAAATTTAGTTGTTTGTTATGAACGATGTATTGGTCTGTATAAAATCAGTTTAACACTGTATCCCATACATAGCAGTTCCGCCTAAACTCAACATTGCGACACTAGAGAGAATACCCAGGGGAACACCATACTTGTCACCCTGGGTTATTAACGACCATGCCAGATTTCAGTCAAATGAGATAAATCATAATGGATGATAAATTTCTAGAGTAAGCTTCTCAATATCCGCAGGGTTCTGAAGGCATTGCGTGTTGAATGGCGGAACTCAACGCCGCGCTTGCCTCGTATTATGTAACGAGATAAAACATTATTCTCCCTATTTAATTTTTCGACACCAGAGCGAAGATATGAAAATATTAAATATTTAATTTCATCGAATGGAAATCGAACTCCTCGAATCTGTTGTGCTTACAGTGACAGAAATGCGAGATTTATTATATTTGTATGCATTTTACGCAAACACTGCTATACAAAATAAATACGATTTTCACAGTCACATACATTGCAAGAGGTTTGTCTTAAAATTTTGTCGTTTTATCTTTTTCAACTTATGACAATGTATGGTTTAACAATGTACCTACACTTAGTCCGTATTGCAATCTATTTATATTTGTATAAATATAGTGTTAGAAACATAAAAATAACAACAGCGTCTGATTGTCAACTTGGGTATAGGTACGATCTCCAAGGGGAGAATGAATTATATTGTTGCTATTTTCGAAAAAAAAGCGGCGTTAGGTTCCGCTTCTCAATGTCTTAAATTGGAGGGGAAATTGGACAGGGGCGTGTCTTGTTGTCACTTTTCTATGCCTACCCGGCTACATAAGATAAAATGTGAACCTGAAAACAGCATCAGACAGACAAGGAAATAAGTACCGCCTTTTACATAATTTAGTAACAAACATGACGGTCATGAAGCAGGGAAGTAGAGGGAACCTAGGAACATAGTGTTAAGATACTCCGGTCCCTTAAAGACACTTCGGTTCTCCACTTAGTGTAAAATAATTACATACTTTGTAAAACATACTTCAAATGCTTTGCCAATGTGTGTTTAATAAATTAAAATATTTTATTTTATTAAACACATATTGGCAAAGCATTTGAAATATCGAATGAACATAAAACTTCAACCGGAAGACAGATCTATTAAGAAGAGTAAGAGACGAAGAAACTTAACAGTTGCTATTTTTAATATAAAATTTAAAATATTATTATTTATCACAATGGTATTTATCCTGCATAATATTCAAATGATAGTTATAGTTTCACAGTCTTTTAGCCTTCAAAATATTGTTTTACTATTGAGCATTACTTTAACAGATATTTAAAGATTTTTAAGTGGAAAATTTACACGTGGCTTGTAACAAGTAAACTACATATTTATATAGATGCATTGATCTTCCACCCTTCAACAAAATTAAAATAAAAATTAAATTAGCTTTATGCTGTATCCCGCACACAGCAGGGTAGGCAGAGGGAACCTAGTGTTAAGACACTCCGTTCCCCACTTTCTGCCGAAGTCTGGAGGCATTGCGTGTTGAGTGGCAGAACTCAACGCCGCGCTTAACCTCGACACCAGAGCGAAGAAATGGAAATATAAATTTAAATAAATATTTCATCTCCTCGAGTGGGGATCGAACCCACAACCAGTCGGTTTTGTAGTCACACAGTGCCGCTGCGCCACGACCGGCCTCAACAAATTTCTCGAAAATTGGACGGTGTGATGGAAACGGAGTGTTTAATGCTAGGTTTCCACTGTCTATTCTGCTATATGTGGATTAAAGCGTAAAGCTAGAAGAATTTAAACTAAATTAATACAACATTACACTTATACCAAGTTAAAATAGTAATAATAATAATAATAAAATGATAAAAAGGCATTTAGCTCTAAGCCGTTCCGGTTTGTTATGTTTTATTTAAGACAATGACATTTCTTTATAAAAGTCTCGGGATTGCAGCGCGGCGGCCTCTTTGAGCACATTTCAAGGAAATAAACGAATAAACAATTTTTCATTCCAAGAGAACGGAAGAGGGTGTCGGCGCGGCGTCTTCCGTGTTAGCTACAGTACAGATATACTGGTACTATAGTTGTATGTATTTTTATTTATTTATTTATAAGGAAAATTGTGTTCATTCATAGTAATTTATATATATAATTATTACTTATTCTAATATTACTTGAGGCCAGTCGTGGCGCAGTCACAAGCGTGTGTACGAGACAGGTTTTGGGTTTGATTCCCACTCGAGGAAATTAAATATTTTCATTTCTTCGCTCTGGTATCGAGACAAATCTCGGCATGGAGTTCTGCCGCTCAACACGCAATGCCTCCAGAATATAGAAAATAGAGAACGGAGTGTCTTAACACCAGGCTCACTCTGCCTACTCTGCTGCATGAAGCGTAGCATGAAGCTGAGATACTTATGTGTGTATGGAAACGAACACTTCTAAATATTCTACTCCAGGACTATTTTGCATGGTGTCGATCTCTACTTTCCGTCTGCCTTTCTTGATGTATGCAGAGGAGGAGGAGAGAAAGAGATGGATAAAGCTAAGAGAAAAAAATACCAACGTCGATATTTAAAAATCAATTGTGAAAGAAGAATACTTATATTTCCTAAAAAATCATGTAATTGCTAAGGTCAAATATAACAATAGCTAGGAATAACAAAACCAACAGTAGTATTACAGTAGTAGTATTACAAGTCGACACTTAAAAAAGTTTATTGCGGAACTTTTTGTTCAATATTTTCATAATAAAGTAAAAAATGAACGTAAACGCTATGGAGCGTTGTTAATTCTTAGAAGTTTTTCATAGAAATGCGGAAAATAATGGAGTTTCAAGCGGAATTTACCCTTTGAAGTGCACATTTCAGTATTTGCATGGTGGAAAACACAAGAGTTATGAATAGTATTCTGTGTTGTCGAAATTCGCCTTTTTTCTGTAGGCAGATGGAACCTCGACACCTCGTGTTAAACTCCGGTCCCATTAAGACAATTTCGTTCCTACTTTCTGCAAAATTGTATGTTAAGTGGCGGAACTCAACGCCGCGCTAGCTTCGTTGTATGTAATGAGATTCCACTATTCACAGTGTTTATACATACCTACCCTTTTATTTTTTTAGCTTTACGCCATATCCCTCATATAGTAAAGCGGGCAGGGGAAACTTAGTACTAAGATATTCCATTCCATTTTCCGTCATTCGACATTGCATCTCTAGTGGCGTAACTCAACGCCGTGCTTTTTACAAGAGCGAGCAACTAAAAACATTTAATTTCAACGAACCCACAACCATAACTCATACGATGCCCTACAGCGCCACGGTGGCTCGTATGTACCTCATACCATTGTGTACATTATAAAATAACACAAATAATAAAAATTACAAACTTATTGAGCAATATGGCGAGACGTTCGTCCTTTTGTCAAGATCTTGAGTCAATAGCGACTTCCCTTTTGAATACATCACCGGGAAATGGCGCATCTAAAGTAGACATTATTGTAGGAATAACGGAATGCAATATAAAATTTTATTCTATTTCTATTGAATAAATTTATTTTTAGAATAGCTTTAACACGCGGCTTTGGTCGCGGCAAAAAGTAATAAATTATAGTAGATGTAATATGTGTCATATGAGACATTCTAAGTATCCAAGGTAACTTTGAGAGCAGGTACCGTGGATAACCTACAGTACCGAAACAATCAACGTGATGTAATATTGCCTATAGCCCTCAAAATCCGACACATAAATAAATTTCTAATTCGAACCAGTAATTCCTGAGATTAGAGCGTTTAATAAAACAAACTTTTCAGGTTTATAAACTGTAAAGTTATTAGTATAGATTTAACGTGAGGTCACTATGCTCTCTACATTTATTATGAAGGTGCCGGAACAGATATACGTATATTACAACATTTCTTGTAAAGGACACAGACGCTACAACTTGTGGTTTCCTCAAGGATGATTCGAACTCGCACTACACTAACCACAAAGTCGATTACAATAAAGTACGTTCTAACAACGCCATGACGTATATATGTTCATACGAAATATAAAGTAATTTATGTGAAATCTACCGTTACTGACAGCCAGAACTAAGCGGCGTAGAACGCAGTGGAGATTCTTCTTACGTAAACGGAAAAAAATGGATTTTACAATTCACACAAGCTGAGTTGCTGGCGGTCACTAGTATGATACAATATTTCCACCTTAAAAAAAACAAATAATATCTTGAAACAAGATTTTATTACAGTATTTACATAAAACGAAGTTTTCAAAGCGAGCAAGCTCCCTGTGGTTTTCCGACTTCGTTGTCTCAAGTTTCTTTCAGCGTGATTCTTGCTTTAACTTTATGAAACTTTATCCTTGCATTTACTAAACGTATGTACTTTATCTAGAAAAGATTCTTCATTTTTTTTATTTAATAATATAATTTATAGGGGAATTGATATCATCACGAATTAGTCGTGAAAATGAAATAATACAAATTAAAATTAACTATTAATAAATTGAAAGGCTCAAATCAACTCCTATGTACTCGCTACTCCTACTAGCTTGCCGTTTTAATCATTTTAAACAAGTCCTTAAAACGTTGTATATTAATGAATTTATTATATTACTAGGCATGCAAAGGAAAGCATCTATTAATATGAATGACGGAACCTAACGCCGCACTTCAGATACAAAAAATTAAAATGTTATAAGCCTTTTTCTAATAAAAATTTTGCTTTATTTAAATTTAGATATACATCAACACACATTATTCTTAGTAAGTTTATATTTTTAAATACCTAATATACTCGTAGCATCGCGAAGTAATCTCGTTGTTTTTGCCCCGGGATCTCATCATCTTCGCGTTTTCCGCTTCAGCGGTAACCCTTCCATATTTCGGTATAATTGCATTTTATATATTTAGATATAATATGTTGTTCATATTTTGTTTTATTATGTTATGTAGTTATATTTGGAAATTTTTATTTTAATCCCGCACACAGCAGGGAAGGCAGAGGGAACCTAGTGTTAAGACCCTCCGTTCCCCACTCAACGCCACGCTTTGCCTCGACACCAGAGCGAAGAAATGGAAGTATTAATTTAAGTAAATATTTCGTCTCCTCGAGTGGGGATCGAACCCACAACCAGACGGTTTTACAGTCACACTTTGTGCCCCTGCGCCACGACTGGCCTCATCATTTATCTTTTATTTTATTTGTATATATATATATATATATATATATATATATAAATATGGTGTATGAGTGTGTACCGGAGTACTTTGACCTTAAAAGAGTTCTATTTAATTTATATCATCGGGTGAAACAAGCTAAGGTTAGCATAGTATGTAGTTGTAGTATCGCGATCCGTTCTCAATTATTCATGTGTTTTCACCTCGCCACCAAATACATCAGATAATGGAAGGACTAAAAATGATTAGAAGTGGTTTTACTAAAAAGTCTATATGATATAATTTATATGTTTATTGTTATTACTATTTTTGATGAAATGATTTTTTAAGAATTGCCTGATTCTGTGGTTGTAGGTTCAAATTCTACTGGGGGGGAAATACTTGTAATTAAAACTGTGCTAGTTTCCTAAACATAGATTGAATACGGTATTATTTTAGTCCATATACACACTTTATAATGAGATAAAACAAAAAAAGTTTATCTGTTTACACCTCACTTTATATAAAATTGTTTAAAAAATATGGAATTTTCATTTATAAAAAATATGGAAGTTATTTTATGTCTTGACACTAGAGTGTCACTGCATTAGTAAAGCCTATCAGCTGTATCCCACATACTATTATCCCATTAAGACACTTCCGTTCTCTACTTTCCGCCGATTTCTGGTGGTATTCCATATTGAATGTTGGAACTCAAAGTCCCGCCATGGCTCGTTACTACAACGAGAAAATGAAAATATTAAATATATCATTTTCACAAGTGGGAATCAAACCCATCACCAAAGCCGTGCGCCACGACTGGCCTCAATTGTTTTATACTATGTAAAAATTTTTCATAGTAGATACGGTGATGATAAAAAAACAACATGGAAACAACGGAAAGCAGGGTAGGCAGAGGGAACCTAGAATTAAGACACTCCCTTCGTTCCCACAATTTTCTAGACTGCTTGTTGAGTGGCGGAAATCATTACCCCGCTTTTCGTTATTACAGAGCGAAAAATTATAAAAACAATTTATTTCCCCGATTTAAATCAAACCTACAACCATCACGTTACCAGTCAGACGTTGTGGCGCCACCACGCCACGCCACGACGGTCTCGTTAATACTCATATAATAATATAGTACTCGTGTAATAATCGTGAAAATAGTTTTTCATACATAATATTCTTACAAGAATATTTTTTATATCTCCTTCGCCGCTCGTCTCACGAGATTTACCGGTATAAGCCAAATTTGTTAGAAATACCTACAGTCCTTTTATTAGATAAAATTGTTTACTAACTTCAGCGCTTTTGCGCCAAGTTACTATGCTTATCTAAATTGTATATATTTTTCACCTTCACGCTGTATCCCGGTCAGGATGAGGGAACGTGGGAACCTAATGTTAAGACTATCTGAAGGCGTGTTGAGTGGCTTAACTGTACGCGACAATGCTTACAGAATTCGGCGGAAAATATCGAACTGAAATGTCCTAATGGAAACAGAGTGATTTAACACTAGATTTCCAGATTCCTTCTACCTACCCAGTTATGTACAGGATACAGAGTGAATCTTCAAAAAATATATAAAGTATAATCAAATAAAAATATATAATATATAAGAAAATATAAAATATATAATCTTCAAAAAACTTTAATTAATATGACAAAATATATTCTTTCTATAGAGTGTCCGTGTACAAATCGAATCGTGTTTTTAATTAGGCGCAAAGGATCCACCACTTTAGAAATCGTAGATCACGTTGCTTTTAACCCTTACTAAAAATAACATTCCAAAAATAAACTCTCTTTCAAATGGCGTAAGTTCATTTTAGCTTAACTAATTATTTCAATATTGGGCAGTAAAATGATACTCCTCTAATATTTAAATGTAAGAGTTCACTTAATTAAACTTTTGTAGTCATTTTTAGTTTATTACGTCGAATAAATACTTGATTAAGTTTATTATTAAAAAAGGGTTATAAATGTATTTTTGTTAAAAGTTTTGTTATAATGAAATAATCCTAAAATTATATATCTTTAGGTAAAGATATTTGAAGAATTTTAAAGATAGAAAATGCGGAAAATATTATGTTATTATTTATCTTCACGCCTAGCAGGGTAGACAGAGTTACGTTTCTCTTCTAAGTAAGAGACACTGCGTGAATGGCTCCGGAACTCAACACGCGTTTTGCTTTACCAGACCGGGATTATGCAAATCGTGTTTGCAGTCCAATACTGTTCAAGTCTTTTATTTCATATTCCTAATACAATACACACTTTGTGCCCCTGCGCCACGACTGGCCTCAATAAATGAATTTAAATAAATGAAGAGATAAATATAGTGTTATTAGAATACTCGATACATTAGCAATTTGAAAAAGGATGCTACAATCAGATTAGGATTTCAATCTTTATTAAGCTTACTTGGTTTTCTAAGGGGTCTTTTATTTATATCTTCATAATACGTAATATCGGTGTTTTTCTTACTTAATGGCATTTAGTTTGATTATTTTGTAAACAAAAGTTTCACATTATTTCGTATTCAGCAGGATGTTAAGACATAGTGTTAAGACCGGCCGTTGTTCAATGAATCGTGGATGATAGTCCGAATTTGAAACATTGCGTAATTTAACGTCGTTTCTTTTTGTTATGACACAGTTGGGAAATGAAAGTAAGTATAATCCTGTACCGGACGGGCGGATCTCGAACGAACGAGCCGCTGACGCCCTGTACACTATAGGTTCCGGATAGTGGGAACACGGAGATCGCCGAATGAAACAAGATACTATTTCTATATAACGGTCGGTGACTAACGGCTTCTTCTAATATGTCTTCCTATTATTCTATTTGTCTTCCTATATTTCTTCTATTTGTCTTCCTATATTTCTTCTCTTTGTCTTCCTATATTTCTTCTATTTTTCTTCTTATTTTTCTTCCTATTCTTCATCCTATTCACTATGCTGTAATTGGTTGTCCGACACACTGACTGCGCGTCTTTGCTACCTTACGTACCGCGGAGCTATACCGTAAAGAGAGCCGCAAGCCACCGAGCCGTTTTATCTTTATTTAAGCTAATATTTTCACTATCACTATTACATGTTTTTACTTATATTTTAATAACTATTTATCGGACGATTTTACAATTTATATATATTAAAAGAACACAAAAATATCTATATAATTAAATATAAATTAATATACTATTTAATTATTTACTATTAGAGATTTACGAAAGATACTGTAACTGTAACGAAATTCACACAAGTTATTTTGATATAAAATATCTTAATAATTATTTACGAACACTTAGCACTTATACATCTGTTATTTTTCTATATAAACCTATAATTAACAATAAATTTTACAATTCGAAAGTAATTATTATCTTAAAATATAATTAGCGCGGTAAACTATATTAGAACTATATAATTCCGTTACAAATTCGAGAATTACTATACACATCTAAAATGTGATACATATAACTATCTATAATTCTATTTATGTTATTAATTAAACATATTACTAATTTGAATAATGCTTAAAACTATTATAATTGTGTGACGTCACGAGTCACGACACGCAACTACGAACTTGCAACGACATGTCGAGTCAAGTCCGCGAACGCGCGAATATCACGACGTCGCGAACAAATCCTTTCGAGTGAGGATGAAACCCACAACCACCGCTCTTACTATCCGACACTGTGCTACTGTGACGTGATAACCTTAAACATTTAATTATGCATTTTTTTATTTTGCAATGATAGCAGAACAGGTGCATTGATAACTGAACAAGTATTATAGACTGTCGTTAATGCCTCTGTGGGTTCTATTTCCATTAGAGTCAATAAATTATTTTCAGTCCCTCGCTCTGGTAGCAAGAAAGAGCGCGGTATTGAGTTCCACCACACAGCACTCAATGCACTCGACACTCTCGAAAATTGAGCAGAAAGTGGAAAACAGACTGTATTAGCACAAGGTTACATTTGCCTAGCCTGTTATTTGCAGGATAGCGTAAAGCTAAAAAAAGGTATTTGAAATTACAATGAAACTTCTCGATATCAAAAGTCTTTAAATGTTTACGTAAATATTGTTTGTTTAAGAATAAAATATTCATAATAAATGAATGTATGAATATGCGTCTCAACAGTAAGTCGGTCAACTGGGACGTACTCGTGTGTATATACATATTATATGAATTCAAGTTACTCCGTGTTTTTACTATGTTATGACCTGGATATAGCAACATGTACAGTTCCATTGTATGAAAATAAATCTTTGTTGTGTTTTTTAGGGCGCAACAGTTTTATTCGTTTCTCTGATATAATATAATGGTTTTCTTATATTTTTGTAAATATGAAAGAAATTTTTCATTCATATGTTGCCGTGAATGATTCGTCATTCATTGCATATATAATAGATTTTTTTAGTTATGCTTGAGTTAAAACGCAACTTTTTCTTATCCTGTAGTATTGTGCAGTTCCCCTTTTTTCCGAAACAGGCAGGAAGAATGTAGTAATATGGATAATCCTTTCTGTGTATTTTACGTATTAGGAGACCGTAGCATGTGGACTACTCAAATCTGACGTCATACTTTATCAATACATATTTTCCCTCAAAAGGGATAGCATTTTATCATTGGTAACGCTTTGGAATAATAATAAATTCACTTTATTATGATAAAAACATAAGACAAGTACCTACGACTAGGATCTATCCACTAAGAGTTCCGTATCAATTTGATGAGGATTGTAGGTTAACGGGAACGTGGATTACAAAAGATGACAAACGTATGGGCCAGCGTGTGCACTAATTTTGTCTTATATAAACATAAATGTAAGTTTTAAATGTCTCTTTTTTTCGTGATATGTGTGCTCCAAGGCTTCATACCTTACGCAATCTGGAAAAAAATACTCTTAACAGATGGAAGAGACCCACAGACAAACAGACTGGCAACAAAATGATCTTATAAAGGTTTTCGTCGTCTCGTTTTTTCTCGTGAAGTACAGTCCTAAAAATATAAACCAGCATCAAACAAAAAATATCAGTAGCTTTCCCCATAAAACATTTAACAGCAAGTAAAAATTCAAAAGATTGTTACGATAGAATTAATAAAACTGAGATTTTATCCCTCAAAGGCCACGTCTCGTCCGCGGGCGGAGGTGAAGAGAGAACGACCCTTCGCAACAATATAATTATATTACAGCCAACATTGTGCCTAGCTTGTAGTTTTATTTAGTTCTGATTTAGGTGATTTGGGTGGCAACTTGTTTCAAGTAAAGTAAATGATAGTTAACCTGGTTTTATTTTATCGACTTCAGAAAAATCCATGAATTTTGAGCTTCATTCTTCTGTTGCTGTTGCTGTATCACGTACACATCAAGTAAGCAGAGGGAACCTAGGGTTAAGACACTCCGTTCTCCATTTTCTGCCGAATTCGGAGGCATTGCGTGTTGAGTGGCAGAACACAACGCCGTCTGTGTTATAATTTAATAAATTCTACAGTATATTCTATTTCAGTTTAGCTATTATTTAACAATCTGCGATGATAGACGCTAGTAGCATTAAATCCAGAGCATGTCACTTGAGTGCAACGCGGCGATCAACTTCATGTGGCCCACAATATGCAGCGATGGATCTTGAAAACTTGCCAAATAGCTTTCCCAGCCGAGCAAAAATTCGCTTAACCTTCGCAAAATATGAACTTTTATGAATGTGTTCCAACCACTCGTAACTCAGTTACACTATCTTCCATTTCAAACTGTTCTATGGAAAATGTTTAAAATACTTAAATCTAAGCCAAATATTCTAAGTAAACAAAAACAAGGGTGGGAAGTAACTCGGTGTAATTAACAGGAACTGCAATCACTCATTGCAAGTCAAATGCCTTATTCAAAGTAGATTTCAATTATAAATCGAATACGTTCTATTCGCACCCTTCGCGATTCTGTAAAAACCGCCGTCGTTTTTGCCTCTGCGGCAATCACCTGGTGGAGTAAACTCAACCCTGTTGCCGTGGTAGAGGGTTGGTATTCCTTTAGGGTGTTTTAGTAGGGATGCTGCGTCGCCGTATGTATTATAAATTGGTTTAGAGAGGCGCGGGGGAGTGGCGGCCGCTCGCTCGATACCGTCCAGTCGCTGATCTGAATCGCTCGACGGTTCGCGCCTACGAAGGACATCGAAAATAAAAATAAACACTGTATTGATATGAAGTTTTCCGAACTCAATCCTCAGCTGTAGTGTTATGTAAGGAACGTGATGTGTTCTATATATTTGTGGTGATATATTTTCAGTGGTTTCGGAAGCTTTCTCTCGGAGGGTGAGTGAGCTTTTGTATGTAAATAGAAGTTAAATTTGCAGGGGTTGCTTAATATTGTCTATGTATTGTGCCCACCGGCGTGGAAGGACAGGGCCCAATAAGTCCTTATTGTGTTCATATAAGTATATACTGTATTTCCTGTCTGGTAAAATCGGTATATTTGTGTTATGTTTATATGATGCAATATAATCATATGATATGGCATTGTAGAATAAGGCAACGGAGGAAACAAAATTAAACAGCACAACATAATATTTATATTAATTTAATAATAATCAATGAATTAATATTTTTTTAATGCTTAATTAGTAAGGATAATTAACTTTATCTGGTTTTTTTCTATTTTAACCAGCTTAAATGTTAATAGACCTCTAAATATTTTTAAAGCTGCTACTTTTACTTTGCGAAAGTATAAACAAAAATCAATTTAAGAATAAAAAAACAAAAAACAAAAAGTTATATTATGAGCTTCTATGTACCTATTATTATACGGCAATTGAGTAAAAAATAAAACCAAGAGTTAATAAAGAAATTACATAAATTAACCATCGAATTAATTATTTCAATAATAATATTACTAGCTAGTATATAGATATATATAAAAGGTAAAAAATTACAATAACAAAATTGAATCCAAACCAACTTTTTTAATTAAGCTCTGGCTGACAAGGCAAGCAATTTACCTGAGCCTAACACCCGCCGATAACAAGAGGCATATTACCCTTTATAAAGGCTACCTTGTGCATCTCATTCCAAACTGTTTAGGTCCCATCAGGTACAAAGTGTTCTATAGTTCTTTACTTTCTATACACCTAATACCTTACTAATTTGACTAATAACGTTACTTTTTTACGAATATTATGAAAAACAGAGTGTTTTAACTCTAAAACGTAGGTTCCTTTTGGTAAAATAAAAAAAAATATATAGAATATAATGTATATATCGACTTACAGGAGCTTTCTAACGAAAGGGGGAACACTAACTACAGTAAAAGGCACTTAACGTAAGTCATATATGAAACGACGTGTTTGTCGCATGTGGGAGGGGCGATGATTCCAAATTATACCTGAACTGTTGCCAACAAACGCTCTGAGTGATATATGTAATTCATGTAATACAATGAAGTTGAAAGATTGTGCTGAATCTTTGAAAATTAAGATGGTGGTGAGGTTCATATTGTTTTATAGATATTTCTTTTCATGGAAATGAGTAATTTTGAGGTTCCTCTTTTTCGGTGTTCACTTCAATTATAATTTGAAAAGAGATTTTTTCCTGTTTAGCTTCACGTTATATCTCGCACATACGTACTCCTGTGCCAAATTATAAGAAATATTAATTTAAATTGATAGGGGAACGGAAACATGAAAATGTAAATAATATATGTATAAGAATAGCTAAGTATATCTTATATTAATTGTTACAATAAGCTACTGTAAATAAACTGAAATTTGTAGCCTGTTGTATCTTCGCAAGCAGATATATACTTTACCCCGCATAACAGGATAGATAGAAAACCTAGTGCCCAGACAGTCCGTTCTTCACATTCCGCTCAAATTGTGTTACGAGTCGCATTTTCTTTTAGTTGAGCGGAGAGGTCGAGCTGAAAAAACGAACCTACAACCATCGTGTATTAACGTTAATTATTAAAAAAAAATACAATAAATCAGCTTCACGCTATATCCCGTACACCGCAGGGTAGGCAGAGGGAACCTAGTGTTAAGACACTCCGTTCCCCACTCCCCACAAGACACTCCGAATTCTGGAGGCATTGCGTGTTGAGGGGCAGAACTCAACGCCGCGCTTAACCTCGACACCAGAGCGAAGAAATGGAAATATAAATTTAAGTAAATATTTCATCTCCTCGAGTGGGGATCGAACCCACAACCAGTCGTTTTTACAGTCACACTTCATGCCGCTGCGCCACGACTGGCCTCATTTAATTATAGTAATAGTATAATAATAATTACTTATAACTTAAATCAATATCTACGAACTCTTTTATCCGCACACCGTTCAAGTGAGTGCCGCGTTGATAGCGTCTATTAACGACTTGGAATGAAAACGCAAAAACTAATAACTAACTTCTTTTCATTAATGTTATAAGGATTGCTGTAATCTAACTGAAAGTTATCGATATTATTATTATTATTTTTTTTTATTTTATTTATTTATTTAAAATATATTACATAAAACAATAATTTTCTTCGCGGTCTTAAGCCCGATTAGGCTTGTGTGACCACTGCACATTCCTTAGTATATAAAATTAAAGAAAACAAAAAGCATACAAATTACAGATAATTTTAACACATAAAAAATTATAAAATATCAACAAGTGTCATTGTGAGGTAGGTTGATAAAAGACGCGTATTTGTATTATTGCTGTATTACGTTCTTTGTATATACCTATGCGTTTAACCTTTGCCTTTTTATAAGTTAGCTTCACGCTGTATCCCGCACATAGCAGAATACGAACCTGAGAACATAGTGTTAATTCACTCTGTTCTCCGATGCCCATTAAGACTCCAGTCTCTGCCGAATTTGCCTCGTTACCATAGTGAGAAAATGGATAGGTAATATTAAATTCTTTATATGCACTTAGCAATTTCATTGAATATAGACATTGCCATTTCACAAATGAATGATTATAATTACTAAACTTTCGTACTAAGTGTCCTTAATATGTATTTATTTTATTAAATACAATTTATTATTATTATTTTAAAAGTCTACTTACTAAAAACAAACAAGTATTTTCCCCTTAAGATATAATTAGATATTGCCAGAGGACATATATAAGATACTACGTTATAACTTTAGATTACCAAAAAACTCTAAAAATCAAATAAAGATTTCATAATAATAAAAAAACTATATGTAACACAACAAAAAAAAACACATAATAATTAAAATAACAACATCTCAAAAACCTTTTTAAAAGAAATGTTCGTAAACTAAGTATTTAAAGTAAATTTTCCGAGTAAAACTGGGGCAGGACACTAGTGAAACAGCACTACAATACATACCAATGCTGTTTAAACGTTTAAGCCTACGCTACACCTATTACTATGAAAAGGAGGTTGCTAGGAACTCAGTGCTCGACTGTTTTCAAAGTTATTATTGTTTGTATGAATGGCTTTTTTTTTATTTCCATTGTTCAGCAACGGAAGTTCGTATAAGATCTGTTGAGTAGGTATAAAAAATGTTACAGAAATCCACTATGTTTATGTTTATTGTTGTTACCCTGTATACTGTGGATGGCGGTTGTATCTTTTGATATTATATAGGTATTTATTAAAAAATATGGGTTTACTCTTTTAAGATTAAATATTAAATTTGTTTAAAATTGTATAAGTATATTTATGTAATCAGTAAAGTACTCATTATACGTCCGATGACTGTAGGTTTGATTCCCACGCAAAGAAAAAAATAATAAAATTCTTTTATTTGGCGGTATTGATCAGATAAAATGTGGTATTATTAGTGGAGTTATTATAACTCGCCCTGTTTCTAAAAAGAAAAAGTTCTTCTGAAGAAAATAAGGATAGTATTACCCTGCTATACCTGAATTTAAAGAAAAATATTACATAAGGTAAACTATAAACACAAAGGAAATAACAAAACACGATAATTGAATTCCAAAAGAGAATTTTGCTTAATATTGACATATAAATAATATTGTCAATAAAAAAATATTGTCATTTACAGGTAAAGATGTAAATACATATTCTACTGTAAGTACTTGAATTTGATATCATGATTATTTCATCATCATATTATGTCACTCACTTCATAGAAACTATTTCAATTTCTGTGTATATTATATACACAAAAATATTATTTGATCTAAGGCATCTTATCCCAAAGGCTTTCGCCTGTTCTTTTTATTTTAGATAAGTTACGAACTTGAAGCCAGTCGTGGCGCAGCGGCACGTAGCGTGACTGTAAGACCGACTGGTTGTGGGTTCGATCCCCACTCGAGGAGATGAAATATCTACTTAAATTTATATTTCCATTTCTTCGCTCTGGTGTCGAAGTTAAGCGCGGCGTTGAGTTCTGCCACACAACACGTAATGCCTCCAGAATTCGGCAGAAAGTGGGAAACGAAGTGTCTTAACACTAGGTTTCCTCTGCCTACCGTGCTGTGTGCGGAATACAGCGTGAAGCTGATTTATTTTTATTTAATTTTTTAAGAACTTGAACATTATCGTTACATTAAAAAAACATTGAATATATGTTTAATGTCCGTTTATATTGTTATAAGCCTACAACATTTGTTATTCATCTTTTATGTGCCTGCGAAGACCTTATTTGCGTATCCATTTGTCGACTGGAAATATCAGAATTTTCTGGCCTTGGAAACGCAATTTGCTTGGAAACTTTCAACGAATTTAATCAGATAAAGGGATATAGGGAAATATGAAAATATATTCCGTTGGATATGAAACTATAATCGAATGTGATATAGAGCAAGATGAGTGTAATTTACTGTTAAAATATATATTTTTATGCAGTAATAAAAAACATTGACGCTTTATTAAAGTTTTCCAGGTATAGTGGTAAGCGAAAAGAATCTAATGATCTAGGATGTTCGGTTCCTCATTATATTCAACTCAACTATTAACTACTCAACCTACTCAACTATTAGTCTTCGTAACTATTCGTCGTTCCACAACAGTCTGTACTAGTATAAAAACAAATAAATCAGCTTCACCCACTTTCTGCCGAATTCTGGAGGCATTGCGTGTTGAGTGGCAGAATTCAACCCCGCGCTTTGCTTCGACACCAGAGCGAAGAAATGGAAAAAAAAATTTAAGTAAATATTCCATCTCCTCGAGAGGGGATCGAACCCACAAGCAGTCGATTTACAGTCTTTGGGCCTCTGCGTCACGACTGGCCTCTAATATAAAATTGTAATATATAATCAATTATACTAAAAATTTAAAATGCAGCATTAGATTAAAGGTCGATTTTCTGCATAGGCTACATTGTTTACTTACATTGAAATACATATATATTTACCTTTGGCTGAACTACCTTGCTTTAAATATTCAAAGCGAGTATTACTTAATGTAAGTGAAGTAAGTATAGTGTTTTTTTTTCTATATCATCTTAAAAATGTCTATAGATATATACATTACAAGAATTGATGTATTACAAACTTAGTATCATAGAATTTCGATAATCTATACATATAAAACTATTGTTACTGTTGACTGACAACGCACAAAATTTATTGGACTATTTTGAAGAAAATTGAAGAATATGTAGTTAGGTTAGGGGTATACAAACATATAGTATATAAAAGAAGAGGTCTCTTTTATTTCTACGGAAACGGATAAAACGAGATTTTCCACTTGACTTCCTAAAGTCCACGCAAACAGAGTTACCGGCGGCTAGTCTTGGAATAAACGTCATAGGATTAACTACTATTCAGAAGAAATATCTCAACATAATATGTTACTCGCGATCACAGTAATTTATTTAAATAGGGAGAAAGACGATTAGGTAAATGAGTATTGTTGTAAGAAAGTATGTTTAACATCTTAATATATCACATTTTTAAGTAAAGTTAAAAATCAGAAAAAAAAAATTTATGTGTGTACGGTGATACATCGACATCTTATTTTTCTTAGATAAATATTATTTCAATTGCGCCCTAACTATTAGTTTCTAAAAATTAAATTTAAATATAATTCAAACTATACTTAAGCAACGACTAACAATTAAAACCTCTTATATATAATAAACTAACAACAAAAACTACCAATAATAATACAGCATCAAGAATCCATCCCAATAAGAAAATATCTCGGCGACCTTGCGGCACGTCCCTCCAGAGGTGAACGCACTGTGGGGTGACACTACGCATGCGTGCATTGTGTTTTGGGTTACCCAAAATACGTATATATATATGTTTATAAATATTTCCAGTAGCAATAATGATATGTGATCGTAATATTACTACAAATATGCACTTGTAACTTTAAGTAATGGAGCTTTTACGTTTTGAGTTGAGAGCTTTTTATTTTTTTTATTTGAGTTCTTAATTATGAGATGAAGTGATGTTAAAAGTGTCTGTTTCGATAATGGATTGAGAAGGGAGCGGAAAAATCAATATTTTAAAACAACGAAATCCATCTACAAGTAGCCGTAGAGGCGTAGTTCAGATACTCGAGTAAATTAATAACTTATTTTCGTTTTCCCGACCTGATAAGAGCGGCGCGGCGTTGAGTTCCATCACTCAACATGCAATATTACAATTTCAAACGGAAAAAAAGAATATCTTAACAATACATTCTCCTGGCTTACCCTGCTATGTGTAGAATACAGCTTAAAGCTGTAATATTCAATATTTTTTTCCTCGAATGGGAACCCACAACCTGTCGCGTTTACAATCACACGCTTGTATAATCACCACGAACGGCCTCACTGGCCTCCTTAAAATTATTTAATAAACCGAAAGCTGCCAGCTAATTTTCAATGCTGTTAAATTACACAGAATTGGCGAATGACGAATAAGTAATGTAATTGGCAACACTTGTCGCAACATTGGACCTTACTAAATATGCAAGATCCAAAATTCTATAAATATTCATAGCCTCTTAGTGAATAAACTTACATAGTATAAATATAAATTAGAAAAAGCTTTTCTTAATTTAAGCTCTTCTTTGTAGCTTTGGAAATGTAAGGAGCTTTTAAATTATTATTATTCTCTTTATTGTAAACATCTTAGTAATTGTTGTGGACTGTAGGCATTTAGTTTTGTCTATTATTACTATTTTGAAATAGACTACAAATAAATTTATTTTCTTTGACTTTTTATATAATGCCTGTAAACTCGAGTATGTGTAGGTTTCACTTAATAATCGACAGAAACGTATGTTTTTTTATATTTAGGTATATTATTATTACGTTATTTTTAACAAAAGTTGATTATATATGACATGTGTTTATGGCAAACTTTGTATAAAGCTTTCTTTATTTTATATTTTCTTTTATTTTTTTGGCAGTGAGAACAAGACACTTCGTTCCCCAATTTCTGCCCTATTCGGATGAGTGGCGTGTTGTTCTTCATTTCTCATTCTTATATATTTTAATTCAATCTCTTGAATCTTAGGATGTGTAATACATTGAATTTCAATAAATATTAAACTTACCTTATTGAGGCCGGTCGTGGCGCAGCGGCACGAGGTGTGACTGCAAAACCGATTGGTTGTGGGTTCGATCCCCAATCGAGGAGATGAAATATTTACTTAAATTTATATTTCCATTTCTTCGCTCTGGTGTCGAGGTTAAGCGCGGCGTTGAGTTCTGCCACTCAACACGCAATGCCTCCAGAATTCGGCAGAAAGTGGGGAACGTAGCGTCTTAACACTAGGTTCCCTCTGCCTACCCTGCTGTGTGCGGGATACAGCGTGAAGCTAATTTAATTTAATGTTTAATTTTATTTAACTTACCTTTTGAATACACGGATATTCTAAATAAAGGCATTTTCAGTATGTATAATCAAATTTTTATTAGAATCAAAAACTTAACAAAAGAAAAATAACTTGTCAAGTCCAATGATAGATAAGCAATCTCTACGTCATAATAAAAGTGGCGTAAAATTTAAGAAGAAACCCTAAATTAAACCTCCTCCTTCCATTAAGGCGTCTAATCGATTCTTAGAAACTAATTTCTCAGTGGGGAGCTCGGAAAGTGAGGAAAAAACCTATTACACGGCCATTGGGATCCTGTTACTGAATATAAGGTGCCTGTGGGGAGGATGCGCGTAAGTATATGTTGTATGAACAGCTTATATGTAATTATTGTGGAAGTTTTATTTAAATATGTATTAGAATGTCTTTGGATATGATTATACAGTGTTTACTTAAAAGTATGATGTAGGCCAGCGGCACTAGGTTTGACTGTAAAACTGACTGGTTGTGGGCTCGAACCCCACTCGAGGAAATAAAATATTTATTTACATTTATATTTCCATTTCTTCGCTCTGGTGTCGAGGTTAAGCGCGGCGTTGAGTTCTGCCACTCAACACGCAATGCCTCCAAAATTCAGCAGAAAGTGGGGAACGGAGTGTCTTAACACTAGGTTCCCTCTACCTACCCTGCTGTGTGCGGGATACAGCGTGAAGCTGATTTGATGTTTTTACTTATAAGTTTTTTTTACAACAGGGAAGGCAGAGGGAAGGAGGGTTAATGTTAAAGCACTCCATCCCCCATTTTCCGCTGTATTCTGGAGGTAATGCTTGTTCAGTGGCGGGACTCAACGTCGCGCTTTGCCTTAACACCAGAGTGAAGAAGTAAAAATATTTAATTTCCTCGAGTGGGAATCGAACCCACGAGCTGTCGTGTTTATAGTCACACGCTCGCGCCTTCTGGCCTTCTTATTAGTAATTGATGTAGAGAGTTTGATAATTATTTTCGATTATCTTGAATCTAACATACTAGAACCAAAAAGGTTAAAATTAGATGACAAATAAGAATAAACGATGAAAGAACAGTATTTGCAGCAATACATTTTCTTAGATTATTTTAGATGAAATAGCAATGGTTATCTTTATTAAATTCCTGAATAAGAACTACAAATAGGTTTTTAAATATTGTAATGGAATAAGGAGTAGGTACAATCTTAATAAGGTGTTTCTATTTATTTTCTCAATAAATATTCATGATATTAGAGATATTACGTGTTTAGTGTAACTTTAGATGCCAATCGAGGCGAAGGGGCACAAGCATCCTCACTGTGACTGTAAACGCGACAGCTGTGGGTTCGATTCCCACCCGAGGACATTAAATATTTAATATTTTCATTTCTTAATTCTAGTGTCTTGGCAAAAACACAAAATGCCTCCAGAAATGTTCGGAAATTGGGAAGAGGAGTGTCTTATCACTAGGCTCGCTCTGCTTACCCTGCTACATGCGGGATGCAGCGTGAAGCTGATTTAATTTTTTTTTTTACATGTTTAGGGCGTAACTCAACGCTGCGCTTTATCGCTTTGCATCACCAAAATAGGTACATAGGCCTATCTTTCTATTTTCTCTGACAAAACAACCGATAAGCAGTAGCTATATCACTTTGTATTCCTGCTGCTAAATGCAATTAACTTCATTGTCGGCCATCCCTCGTTTAACTACTGATGGCGATGTAATCTAGACGGATGTCTATTGCCCGTCGAGTGTAAATGGTGATGCAACTTGAATTATGTATAATATATCATATTATTAATCTAATTGATAATCACTTAATGTAAACCACGTTATGTTAACAAAGGAATTAATGTAGTTGGAGTTTCAGCTTCAGTTCTTATTGTTGATTTATTTGATTTGGAGAATAGCAGCCTCATTCTTTTTATCGTATAGCAGGTTTGGTTGGGGAAACATAGTGCTAAGATATTCCGTTCCCAATTCTCAGTCCAAATTTCGAGACATTGTGTTTAGTGAAGGAACTGAACGCTGCGCTTTGCCTAGTTACCAGAGCGAATGAATAAAAAATATTAAATATTATATTCCCCTGAATGTTTTATGTAGTAATATATCCACCATTATTACTCGGCTAAGTTATTGTGCCAAGACGGACAAAAAAGTGATCCTATATGATTTCCATTTTATCCTATTGAAGAACGGAACCCTAAAAACAAGCCCAACAGTTTAATAAGATAGTGGGGATCCCTAAAAATTTTACGGATTTTCTAGTAAAGATTTAATTGATTGAAGAGTTCAAGGTCCACAAAGCGCATATCTTGTATACATACATTCAAGATACGCGCGAAAAGCATATCCTTTTATTTGCAGTCAGGAAAATTTTCTATAATAAGTAAGAAATGCAATGAAATCATATCTTAATTTATACTAAAGAGAATTTAGCATTTATTACCTGTAAAGTATAATGTGATAGAGTAATGAGTAGCGGTTCATACCCACTATCTTAATTGCGTATGGGGATCCCAGATTTTATATCTACGTAGCTTCGGGGGCTTGCGTTCCAATAAAGACTTTCCTGTTGCGTGGAATTTAAAATGGTTTTTAATGAAGCTTGTGATAAATTAATCATACTATAATATAGAGTCTATGTTACTCAAGGCAAGAATATAGAGAAAAAAAATGTTTTAATTTTTTTTTTTACTTTTCTTAGATTAACGCTGTATTTATAGCAGCAAAGGGTAGAGGTAGAGAGGCAGACGGAACCTAGGAGTCCGATGCCATTGAAACTCTTCTGTTCTCTATTTTCTGCTGAATTCTGGAAGCTTTATCGAATATTTCAAAGGTACTTTAGAAAATATACTCGATAACAAAACTCACGTTTGTAAACATTGAATAATTAAAAATTTTCGCTGTCTACGATTTTAATACATTGTTAAAAGGCTACGGGCGCCGGTCACAGTGCAGTTTTAAACGCACGTCCCGTTGAATTTGTAAAGTTATTTGAGCTTCAACACAGAATGGGAAACCCATTTTGTAAAGCTTTTAAAAGGTTTTTATAATATAGTCGCTTATTTTGCAATAGGATAAGAGTGTTACGGAATTTAACTTAATATTAACTTGTTTATATGTTCTTTTTTATGTAGAATATGAAATAGTGAGAGTATATTATGTAAAGTACATCGGTGGGTTTAAACAAAAATAAATCAACTTGACGCTGTATCCCGTACACTGCAGGATAGGCAGAGGGAACCTAGTGTTACTCCGTTACCCACTTTCTGCCGGATTCTGGAGGCATGGCGTGTTGAGTGGTAGAACTCAACGCCGGAAATGGAAGTATAAATTTAAGTAAATATTTCATCTCCTCGAGTGGGAATCGAACCCACAACCAGTCGGTTTCATAGTCACACTTTATACCACTGCGCCACGACTGGCCTCATCTTTTTATTAATTATAAATAAAACAAAAGTATAATACTTTTACCAATATCAAATTTTACTTTCAATATTACACACTAAGAGTGTAGTGTATGCGAACCCCGACTACGTCACTCGCTCACCGATCGTGACGCGTGCCGGCGTGCTCGGTGTTCTGTCTATATTACTATCTCATAATTATAATAGTAAAAGTGTGTTTTATTGATACGA
>DWQW01002404.1:0-27137 GCA_018249695.1 Heliconius erato demophoon | reverse complement strand
AGTGGATAACGGTGTGATTTGTACATAGATTAAGTTTATTACATTGTATAAGATATATTTTCTCATATGTACAAATGTTTGTTATCCCAAATAAATAAAATAAAATAAAATAAAATAAAATAAAATACATTGAAACATTACCTTGCAATGTTTAATATTTTTTTGCCACAAAATGCCTTATTGTGATTTATTTATAATATAGGGTGTCGCGGATATTATTTTGGAACGAATGATTTTTTTGTCGTACAATGTACTTCCTGAGGAATGTAGCTTTTATGCAAAACAAAAAAAAAAAGTAAATCGGACCTAATCTTAGCGTTTAAACCACTGGTTCCCAACCAGTGGTCCGCAGAAGCTTAAATATGGTCCGCGAACGATTTTAATTTTATGACTGGGAATGGTGAGGCGAAGTTTCTGTTTGATTATCACAGTTAATTTTTATTATACCTAAATGCACAGTGGCCCCTCCTACCAAGTATTATATAATAGTGGTAATTGATAAAGAAAATATTGGGAACGCCTGGTTAAAACAAACAAAGTCGCTTTATTATATTAGTATAGATTTCGATTAAACCGATTGAACAGCAGACTGGATCAACACAACTACCGGTTTACAATATGCTGTCTACGTGATTTTGTTCTTGTTTGTTGACCTTCCTTTAGGCAGATGACTGGCTGTCCCTGTACAGAGCCTTACCTATTATTTGTTATCGAGATTTACACTCAAGTATGCCTGTCGCATGTCAAGTGCGTCATTTAAAGGATGTGGTGAAAAATAATTGCTCATTATACTCTATACGTTGCTACTAATTAATTCACTGATAAATGTGCTATAAAATTTATGGTACGTCCATTTTAGACCGTACCGTGTTATACAGTA
This sequence comes from Heliconius erato demophoon, assembly GCA_018249695.1. NCBI lineage: Eukaryota > Metazoa > Arthropoda > Insecta > Lepidoptera > Nymphalidae > Heliconius > Heliconius erato. The sequence continues at coordinate 26,257 of DWQW01002404.1, read as the reverse complement.
GCTTCTAGTAGAGTATAATATGTGATTCATTCATGTTAACATTATTCATGATTCTTGCTTTATTTAATTGTCACAAAAAATATATATAGATTACAAAGAAATACTTAATAAGGGTTCCGTAACTCAAATGAATAAAAACGGAACCCCATTGTAGGATCATGTTGTTGTCTGTCTGTCCTTCTGTCCGTCCGTTTGGTAAGACCATTTACCGGGAGATTGCGTGGAAGTATCAAATATTCAAGTCTACGGTATGATATTCGTCGCGTAATCAAAATCTATAGGATACTTCCCGTGTTGACCTATAGTAATGAAATTTAGAAAGAAGTGAGTACTTACATTACGGACGAAAAACAAATCGAAAAGTGAAATTTATAGTTATTTCATAGAAAAAAATCTTTACACACTTATATTTGTAATTTATTTCATACAATAATTAGAGCATACACCCACACACTTATGTTTGTCAACCTTTATCCTCGCCGTAGTTCTTCCTGTTGACTGTAATCTGAGGATTGTAAAATCCTGAATTTGGTACAAAGCCGTCGAAGGGAAAGTCCAACTCGCACTTAAGGACTATTTTTACATCTTCACGCATCCATCGTATTTAGTGGGGTCGATCGAAAGAAACTAGTAATACGTGATTCCCACCAGTAATACGTGGTAAAACCCAATGCCGCTTTTTGTCTTAGACGGGATCTTTAATATAAAAACTACCAGATCCATCTGCTTCTTGCTGGGAATTTTCCCTTAATAAACCACCAAACAGCAGATAAATTTTATTAAATTTATTTTAAATTTTTATGTAATTTATGCACATGATTTTTTTTTAAATTAAAGAAAATAAAATTTTTCTAACATTTCATTATATAAAAGCCGATTAATTAAATAGTATAATATTGGTAATATGAAAAAAAAGAACAAATAGTTTAGTTATAGAAACTTTGTAACTTTATATATCGTATGTAGTCCAACTTATTAATCTAAAGAATTCAATTTAATAAATTTGAATAGATTTAAATAAATTAATGACAAGTAAACATTCAAATAACTTTATTTATAATAAATTACTATTATTGAGGCCAGTTGTGGCGCAGGGGCACAAGTGTATGACTGTAAATACTGGTTGTGGGTTCGCTCTCCACTCGAGGAAATGAAATATATATATTCATTTGTTCGCTAGTAAGAAGCGCAGAGTTGAGTTCTGCTACTCAACACGTAATGCGTCCGGAATAGCGACAAAAGTTCAGAAAATGACGCGGAATGTCTTAACACTAGTTTCCCTCTGCCTACCCTGCTGTATGCGGGATATAGCGTGAAGCCGATATATTTATTTTATATTTTATTTATTGTATCTACAATACCGAAATATTTCACGTCGCCTATTAGCGATTAGGATCGCCAATCCCGCATCTAGTATAAGGCATACTATATGCCTTCTATATTTTTGAATAGGATGAGTTTTTGTTTTAAACACAATATGAACACAATATCCATATTTTATATTTTTACAATAAAAATATTTTATTAATATCAAAACTATAACAAAAAAACTTACAAATAGCTGATATTTTTTAAGAAATAAAAAACTTTGTATCAAAGTAGGAGGTATAAATGACAAAAACAAACTTTAGAGCTTTTATTTTTAGCTAAGGCGATTTGCGCAACAAGTTACTGATGTTTCCAATAAATATGTGACGCACTGTGACTTCGGGAGGATAAGGCAATTAGTTGCTGACTAATCAGAATTAAAATGTCATGAATGACATCAAACAACGAGTCGTCGGCCAAACCAGATATGGTCGTCTCAAATCAAATAGGTAGCTTCTATGGTTATCATGTAATTGAACAATTAATGAACACATAAAGACCAGTTGTGACGAAGTGGCACAAGCCTATAACTGGTCGTAGGCTCGATTTCCACTCGAGCTAAAAAGAATAAAATAAAATGAGCACATACCGTTCCCGCGCGCTTGACCCACTGCTTTCCCAGGCTACCCTGTTAGTGATAAAACGTGAAACTGACCAAGTGAAATAGTTTTAATGTACTTTTTTGTTGAAAAAATAAAAATATTTAAAAATCTATAGAATAGATTTAAATTATTTAAAAAAAACTAAATATATTATATCAAGGTTACAATTAAGTACCCATCTTAAGTAGTTGATATCTTTGTACATAATATAGTTTGCGTCATTCCACTTATACGGATTAGTATCGCCGCCCACTTATTACAACAAAGATATAAAGTTCTAAGTACAAGGGACTTAGTTTTTACATTCTAGAACTGTTATCCTGAGAGGGTTAAGTCGAGTGCTGACAACCTGACTGTGAAGTAGGCACGCCCGCTGTCATGCCGTGGAGTGTGGAGTGTGGAGTGGAGTGTGCATTCTAGTTCGGAACTGCGCGCGAAGCAGATCGCTTTGCGGTTACGGTCGTGCGACTTGCTATTTGGTACTTGTGGAAGTGAACCGAAGTGATGTCTAAGGATAACCCCAGGCTGAGCCGGCTGGGCGTGCTGGCCCCGGCGGCCTTGTCTGCGTGCATGGACGCCTCCGTGCTGGCCGTGCCCGCTGCTGGGGCGATAGTCTCTACTGTTCTTAAGGAACTCAGCAAGGCTTTCATGCTTAAAAAGTAAATATAAGTAAAAATATTTGTGATATTTAGATATAATTATAATTCGTTTTTAATATTTTATGTTCTATGTAGTGTTATTATTTACTACCCAATAAATAATTAAAGCAGGCCATATTTTGTCACTGCCAGATATACTTACATAGGTACAATTAGTAATAAAACCTCCTAAATTGTACAAAGTAGCACCACGATTCTATTTCACGCACACGAGTGTATTACGCGTGTTATTCATATCTATTTATTATTTACAGTATTAATAAACAATGTGATAGAGGGTTATAGATTTTAATGAATTATTTATTTCTACATTAAATGTCATTTTTATTACTTAATTTAACAAAATATTAAAATAATTATGTAATCTGCTAAAAATCTAAATATTATTAAAAATCTATTTATAAAAATCTAAGTATTAACGTTGCCAGATTTTATTTTGGGGGAAAAGCGGGATGTTTATATCTGAAATTATTAGTAACTTAATAAAAAATTAAATAATTAAAAAAATATTCTCAAAGTGCGTTCAATAATTGTCCTGCCCCGCCCAGGACATTTAATTTTTGGACTAAAAATCGGGACGTCTCACCAAAATCGGGACGTCTGGCAACACTGATGACTACTTATTGATAAGTACTTATATAAAATACGTCGCATATTCTTTAATCTTAGCTCTCAAGCCCCATAGATACGTTAAACGAACACCACAATTATCACGAAGAATCTACTTAATAAGTATATAAGGACATATCTATCGACGTGCTTCAGATATATAATTGTATTATTGTTGTCACTTAGCCGGTGCATGATCGTTATTAATTAAATATTTGATACTCGCATGTTGAACACATTATTAATATTCATTAATAGTTATAATGGCTATTACAAGTTTCACTCGTAGCGCAGTGGCAGAAGCGTGTGATTGTAAACAGGTTGTGGATTCGATTTCCACTCGAGGAAACGAAATATTTGGTATTTTCATTTTTCGCTCTAGTGTCCAGGCAAGCGCGGCGTTGAGTTTCACCACTCAACACACAATTCGTATAGAATTCGGCGAAAAGCGAAAAGTGTGGAGTGGAGTGTCTTGACACTAGGCTCCATCTGCCTACCCTGCTAAATGCGGGATGCAACGTGGAGCTATACCGTACCTTATAATAGCAAAACAGATTTAATAAAACACGTGATCTTATATAATTGTTCATTGAACAGTATACATTATGACTTAATAAAAACGATCCCAACCGTTACAACTATATTTACCTTTAACGTTCAATAAAATGTAAACAATTTAGTAGATATTTACACGAACAACACGAGACCACAAACTTTACTTCTCTACAATGAGAATGACATTGTTAAATCGTGTAATGAAAAAATATTACAAAATAAATAAAGTCTACTTCCTAATCTGGCGTCGGTGCTCGTGACGACACACCGGAGGTCGCGGAGGCGGACCGGAGGCCGGTGTGCAGCACTCGTTCGTCTTACCATTCGAGGCACCGACAGATTTTGTAATACTTCCTATTATGTTAATGACTTAAAATCAATATGGTCATCATTTAATTTTTAACTAATATAATAATATTATAAATTGCATATTCGTATATTAAATCAAATCATCAGTCAACGTAAGTATTTGGCAATCCTAAAAAAAATCGGTTCAATGCAAGTCGGACTCGATCACCGGCTTCCGTACCAAGTTCAAGATTGTAGGTCAACGGGAAGTATAACTTATAAAATTTGACAAACTTAAGTTTGCGTACATACGCATTCATTTTGTGTGAAATGAACTACAAAAATATGTTTTTTTATGAAATATCTATAAATTGACACTTTTCGATATTTTTTTTCCTTTATTTATATTGTTTTCACTTAGATTTTTTTTTTTTAAATTCTTCGTTCTTTGTTTTTATCTGTAGGTTCACGGGAATTACCTGTAGGTTTTACGCGAATTTCCTACAAAAAAAATATAAAGATAAATCCTGTAATATTTTCTCTTAATTACGTTAACTTAGAAGCTATATTTTTGTACCTCAAAGGTACGGAACACTAAAAATATTACGAGAAAATGTTCTTGTAGTTTTTGTAAAATTTTTTATTTGCATAAAAAATTGGAAGTGATATGACTAGCGATGCGTGTACTGTTTCATTTATCTGACCGCGGTGCGTAAAATGCTATTTATATATTTTTTTGTATATGAAACTAAAAAAGAAATATAGGTACTGTAAAAATTGCAAGCTAGTTTTTATAGGAACTGAAATGAAATATGAAGGATTATTTTTTTTAAATATCTCTTCACCTAATCTTTAATTGCTTCATTTTTAATTGTTGAACGTTTGTAGTATCACATTAAAATAAAAACAAGAGTAATTACAAAAATAAAAAAAATAATTATTTATTTTAGATTTCATTATTAATAAAGGCCAGTTGTGGCGCAAGGGCACAATCTTGCGACTATAAACGTGACATGCTGTGGATTCGATTCCCACTCGATTAAATTAATATATAATATTTACATTTCCTTGTCCTGGTAACGGAGGTAAATCGCGAGAGAACGCGCAATTCCTCCAGAACTCAGCGGAAAGTGGGGAACGGAATTGTATTAATGGGAAGTACATTAACACTATGTTCCCAGGTGTCCTCTGCCTACTCTGTCACGTGTGGGATACAGCATTAATCTAAAGCAATAAAATAATGATATATGATTAACTTAAGCTGTGACGATATGTTGATAGGTGTAATAAAAGTTTGTCATAAATAACATTTATAAGTAATAGCTAATATTGATTTGCTACATTGTGAATTTACCTTATGTTAAAGATTTTTAAATTTATTAGTCTTTGTGATGTTTCGCTATAATTTTCATTATTTCGCACTATTGATTTCCGCTCTCTTTATATAAAAAAAAAAACTAGCGGCACATTCGCGGCTTCGCCCGCATTAACCACCTATAATTCTTTTGTTATGCTACATTTACCAACAAATTTATTACATAATTTATACATTCAATAATTTTTCATACTTCTTAAAAAGTGCAAGCACTACTATATTGTATTTGCTTCAGAGGATGTCATCGGTGGTAAGGGTGTCCCCCGCGGGATTCGAGCCTAGGATTGCGGTCGTAAACAGAGCATTGTTTTTTATTAATTTTACATTTTCTCGAAAGATATTTTCGAATTACATGCTACAAAAGCTAAGCTTATTTTTATAACATTTCCTTGATGATGTAACTTAACTTTCCCTCGTAATTTTACAGTACAGTGAAATATCACCTCAATTTTCAATATTTTTTGTCACAAAATGTCTTTTTGTGATTTATTTATAAGAGATAGAATGTATGTCATATATTGACACATATATGAATTTTGGAGAGCACGCGCTTAAAACAATTCGATGGCGTTCATTATTATTATTATTATTTCGTTATTTAAGGCTAACTAAGACATACTCGTGCACCGTAATGTTACAAAGCCTATGGCTCTCCTGAAGAATATAGTTTTCATACAAAACAAAAAAAAGTAAATTTAACCAGAATATCCGGAGATCTGAGCGTTTAACAAACAAACTCTTCCGCTTTATTATATTAGTATAGGATGTAAATGTTATGTATTCAAAATCATTTTCATGAGTCTTCTAAACTAAAAGCTATAAGTAGCTGTAGCTGTGTTTCCATTTCAAAAATAAAACAAACAGTCAAAAATTCCATTAATATAAAACTATAAATCCTGAGGATAATTAATATATTTCAGTAGAATATAGAAAAATGCGTTGATTTCTTATTATATTAAAGTTGTAAACAAAAACACTATAAATTATATGCAAATTATTTATTAGTTATGTTGGTCCTTTATTACTTTGTTTACTTATACATACGATATTTTATATAGTAGAAAAATCATTAATTGCATTAACTTCGGAATCTCAATAACTAGAACATGTCAGATAAGGACAGACATGCTGAAATTCAACCCCCGTCGGAGGCTCAAAAAGGAAACTATCTATATTACAAATTCTGTATGAAAACAAATTTCAATTTCAAACGATTTACTTAAACTTGGAATCAAATTCTAATTGGACTTGAACCCAATAGTACCACGTGCTGTGCTTGAGACGCGCCTCAACTGCGGCCTAGCTAGTCTGATTTTGTCAATAAACGCATTATAATTTTTTTTTCTAAAGAATTAGAAAATGTAAAAGACAGTGATGCTTTCCTTTTAGTTTAAACCTTTTTTTATTTTATTATTAATCAATACATATTATAAATGTGTACATATGAATATAATGAATATTAGTATATTTATCAAAAATAATTTAGGACTATAAAAAATATTGACATACTATGAATTAAAGAATTTTTAAATTAACCATAGTTTTTTAAAGTAACCATTATTTTAAAAAAATTCCAGCTTAGTAGGATAGGGCCCGATTAAAACGGTATTGATATAATCTTTATCTTAGTGTTGAATAAAAATATAAAATATATGGTATCGTAACATATGCAAAAATACAATTTATTTTTTTAACTGTCTGTTATATATTAAGTTTGTACCTATCAGTGGATACTGAATAATATATTCATCGAAAGACTTTCTTATTTTAAATACCAAAAAATTATAATATTATGTTATAAACAATAGTAATATCTTCCTTTTTCCCGACTGCTAAGGAAGGGTTATGTTTTTCGCGCGTATCTTGTATGTATGTAATATTCTTTATTACCTCGTATCTCCATAACCGCTGAACGGATTTACATATTTGAGGTATCGTTAGATTCGTATTAGCAGCCCAAGTGTTCTTAGATAGGTGACGTTAGTAAAAAAATAATCATGGCGGCTGTGGTACGCCATTGGACTTAGTGAAAAAAAAAATTCGTTTCGAATACTACAATATGGGTATCAAATTCAAGAGCTCAATTTCAGGATTTCAAAAAGGTATATCATGATTATCATTACAATAATAAAATCTAACAAAAAAAATAAAAATAAATAATATTTGTAAAAACAAAAACCCCGACTGCATCATAGAAAATAAACAAGGCCAATAGTTTATTAGGATTAACAGTCGGGACCTATAAGTAATTCTTCAATCAATAAAATCTTTACCAGGAACCCCGCGTCATTTAACCAATCCAATATTAGAATCAATTACGAACGTTGCTAGCGAGACACCAAAAGGAACTTAAAACTATACCGCTTTACCCGCACGTATCCTTTAATCTCAGATATCATTAAATTCATTATATTCGGCCAGAGACGCTCATAACCACTTATTAGTGATGGGAAAATCCAGAGAGCTGCGAATGCGTATATTTACTGTTCTTACACTAACAAAGACAACACTTCTTGTGAAATTACACAAGGAAAAAGGAAATGTAATAATATAATGAGGTTGGATAAAAAGAGATCAAAGAAGGTTTCCGTACACGCAAGACTGGTGACGTTATCTATAATTATCGATTAATAATTACAACGAATATTTCATTTTCGTAATATTTAGTTGATGTTTGCTTAACAAGGAGCAGTGCTTTAACAAAAGCCTAGTTTTGTTATTCATTATTTTTTTCATATTCCAGTTGTATTTAATGTGTATGTTATGAATAGGCTGCTTAGACTTTATTTTTTATAGTTTTACGCTGTGTCCCGCACCCAGTAGGATAGGCAGAGGAAATATAGTGTTATGACACTCCGCGTTTCTTTTTGCGGCGAAATCTGGGGGCATAGAGTTTAGTGGCGCCACGGCACTAGCGGGAAAATATGAACATATTAAGATTAAAATATTTTCTAAATATTTCGCCGAGCCTATAATCTGTCGTGTTTACAGTCACTCCCTTGTCCCCTGCACCTCATTTGTCCTCACTTTCTTATTTTAAACGCAAAAAAATTATAATATTATGTTATATACAAATTTAACGCTTCTAATCTTAATATATCTACAATTAAGATTACGTTCGTATGCATAGACATACTTTTACAACGTGCATTGATGCTATTAAATATCTACAATTATACTCAGAGAGATCGATAATTGTGTGTTCTTCGATTATTTACAACGATTATTGACTGGCTTGTTAATTAATGATAAAAATAACTAACGCCTTGCCTACATGTCAGTTGATATGTAATTTACTTAGTTTCATATCATTAAAACATGAAGCAAACATTTTGGACCCCTTTTTACGTAAATTGCGCGGACGGCGGAGTATGAAATATGTAGGAGAAGTGCAGAACGTTAACATTTTTCAATAATAATGTTTATAAATAAAACATTACACACACTACCGTGCATTTGAGACAATATTTACAACACTTTTGTATTTATAAAGTGACATACACGTTGCTATGGCAACGCTTATTACTATAATACGCGTCAACGAGTTCTCTAGTATTTAGTAATTAGTTAAAAGTAGTAGACAAAAATTTTTAGCATTGTTCGACCTTTCTGTCTTAATTTATCTATACTTATAATAAAATTGCAACGGATTTATGTCTGTACATTAAAGATATACAAGAAAAATGTTATTGGAAAATCCAAAATAACGTTTTTAAAATTTTTGTCTGTTGTCTGTGCGTTTGTTCACGCTAATCTATACCCTGCTGGGTGCAGAAGACTATCATTACAAATTTATATTTATAGTTCATTTCATACAAAATAAGTGCATATATCTGGAAACTTAGGTTTGTTAACTTTATTCGACGCATCATCAAAACCTATCAGGTATTTCAATGATAATTTTGAAATTGGAAAAGAATTCTCGGCGAGCGAGTCCGATTCGCGCTTGGCCGGTTTTTCATAAATACACTTATATAAATATAAGTATATTTTAAGCGGGCGTAGCCGCTAGTCGTAAATTTGTTACAATTTTTATTTGAATTAATAACTATGTAAGACAGTATCTATGTATGTAGCAAATAAGTTTATTTAAAGACGCTCAGTAGTTTTTACGTAAAAGTGGAACAAATTTTTATCCTCATATACTTTCACATTTATAATATTAGTACAATTTATGTATAGCCAACCTGAGTAACTTCGATTCTTTGGGTAACATTGACAGTGGGAACTAGTTTCGATATTTTTTCCATATGATACAACACTATTAATAAATGTTTATTTGTACAGTCGCATGCTTGTGTACCTGCGCCACGATTGGTCTCCCCATTTTTTGTTTATTGTGTCAAAGTACAGAATCATAGACTAGAGGTCAGTTGAGCCTTGCCTGACAACGCTCTTGGTCCGATCTGAAATTTAATAAAACCGTTATAAATTTAATCAATTTAGTTAATAACACTATAACATAAATATATCTAATTAATTAATTACTTAAATAGTTTTAGTTATTATGAATATATTCTAAATATCAGAAAAATATGATAATATTTAAAATAATTTGTCATGTAAATTTCCCTGAATAAGAATATGGAACGAGTAAATTATATACCAGGCCTATGAGGCCAGTCGGTGAAATATTTACTTAAATTTATATTTATATTTCTAAATTTATATTTATAACTGAGCGCCTTAACACTAGTTCCCCTCTGCCTATCCTGCTGAGTGCGGGATACAGAGTGAAGCTGATTTATTATTTCATAAATGCATAAATTACCTTCATGCCCAATTTCATGTTCAGCACCAATGATCAAAACTGTTTTTTAACTTCCGAAAATAAGGATATAAATATAAATTTTTCAAATTATGAAGACTAAACTAAATGCACATTAATATTACATCTTGATGACATTTAGCATAATATATTTTTTCCGGCCATTTTATTTAAAGATGGCGGAATGAAACGTACATGGTGAACGCGCGAAATACGCGAAAATATCTGTATTTATCAAGCTAATTGTTAAGAGATTAAACGTAAGATATTACTTATTATTTTTTATTTATTTTATAAATTGCTAAAGATATCATTTAAATAACTTTGTTGTGAATTTTGCCTATTCTTTTATATTTTTTTTGACATTGATAACAATTATTTTTTCTAAGACCTACCTCTTTTTATAACCTACCATTTTTAATCAATATACCTTTTTTTTGCCATTTATTTTTACATTTTAAAGAAATAATTATCCTCTAAAACAAATGGCAAGGGTTATTAGAGCTTTTATGACAAAATTACAGCCTAATGACAATATAAGGACTTCTAACGTAGCATCGATTAAAAAGTAAATATCTTTTCATTTTAAATCAAAAATAAAGAAATGTTTTATTTTTTATAACATTTAGTACAAGATAATTTGTATTTAGCGACCATATATTCTGTCTCAATTGATAATTAGGTGTCGATTACTAAGGCCTCAATCAATAAATGGAGATGCATTTTCTGTAGTTTCAAATATGTTGATTAATTTATTTCATTATCTTTGCTCGTTATTAGTATTTTATATTTTATTTACTCAATGTATATAGATTTAAGTAAATATATTTTGGATATAGTAGCTCATATTTTTTATATAAATATATTTACTGTGGATAGATTCATATATAAAGGCCATCCAAAATTGCAAATTATGTATACTTTAAGATGTAAAAATACTTCAACTACTAAAAAAAGTCTATTTTCTAAATAAATTTATTTACTAAAATAAATATTTATATTTTCCAACTTGTTTCAGATGGTATCACGGGATCATGTCCACAAAGGAAGCGGAACACTTGATGATGGAGAAAGGACGTAATGGATCATTTCTTGTTCGCGAGTCCCAGGCGCACCCTGGCGAGTATGTACTTTCGGTGCGCGTGCGCGGCAGAGTTAGCCATATTATGATCAAACGTCAGGTAAGTTTGTGAAATAATATAACTTATAAATATGAAAACCCTCAAATTTAAGTTTTCTCATGTTTATCTATTTTCTTCTTGACTTTATTTTCATATTCTCTGTTTTTCACTTGTTTATTAAAGGATGGCGTAGGGATTTTTAATATTTGATTAAAAAAAACTTGTGAATATAAAAAAAACACTAAAAGTAAAAACATTATAGCTTTTTTTTGCTTCTAAATATAATTGATAATAGACACAAAAATGCGACTGTTAAAACAATTTATTTTTTAATACAAAAATTTAAATTAAAAAAAAAATTCAGAATATAGAAAAAAACATATTTTAGAACGTTAAAAATACAATAAAGTATATTTATGAACTTCACTTGCCACATTTTATTTAGTGTAAAAATCAGCCGTTACCTAACTTTGATACTTCTACAAGTTTTTGAGAAAAGAAAGACAGACGGACAGACGGATAGCACGGTGTTAATGTGTTGTAGGCTGTGTGTTTTTTCTTTCGAATAATGGTACCCTAAAAATAATTGTTAGCTAACAATTTAAAGCGTATTCCTGTTTCAAATATATGTGAAGGAATAATATAAATTATAATCACTTTAGTTGGTACGTGTGTACATACAATGTTGACGAAAACTTTAACTAATCAAAACTATATTTAAAAATGATCATATAGTTTTTTTATTAATATAAGATTAACAGCTAACTAGACTGTACTTCAGCGTGTTATAAAATGTAAAGAGGAGTTATTGTTTTCACAAGATTCTCTTTGAGTATAAAAAAAAAACTGTAAAAATATCTAAATATTTTCAAATATTGTATATAATTTTTGTTTCACGTACTATATAGCCCTATATAATTTTAATAATTTAACAAAATGAAACGAACAAAAAATCTCTATCCTACACAAAGTTTATTTAAATTTGACGGAAATTGATGTTGCATACATCAATTTCCGTCTTACCTTAACGAAATTATAAATCTCGTAATATCAATAAGAAGCAACTAATTATATTTTTCTAATAAGTTTAACCCTTATCATTTACTTTGATAGTAGATACTGTACTGACTACTGTGCTTTTAAATGAAACTATTTTAACCGGGTACCGGGTGTCCGTGACCACGGACTACTGCAAAATTGTTGTGTTCGAAACGACTGATTTCCAAAAATATATAATACAAAATATACGCGATTAATCCGGTTAAAAGAGTTTTATTTAAAATGTGTAATAATCTTGAAAATCAAAGAACTTATTATGTCTACTGTGCTTGTTGACAAGATTGCTCGCCTCATTTCACAGAACCGCGGCTACTTTAACAACGAAACTATATAATAATGGGTATTATTTGAACGAACAGGTAGCTAATTTGAAAACAGTTGTGCCGAGTTTTTTGTAACGAATTAGCTAGATACTTATATGTGAAAAGAATAATAAAACTGTCATTATAAATAATTATTTTAAATAGCGTGTTTTAAAAGATATGTTCTACCGTACGAATGTTACATAAATATCAATATTTAGTTTTAGTACTTCTTTTGCGGGAATAGAGGTCGTCGACATTGGTTTCGAAGTGAATATTGTAATAAGTATATATTGCGTGTTCAAGTTATATACGTATTGTATGCTATATCTTTTTATGTTACTAAGAATATTTCATTCTGAAAATGAGAAAAAACATGCTTAATCTAAAAAAAAAGGAGCCAGTCGTGGCACAGGGGCACAAAGTGTGACTGTAAAACCGACTGGTTGTGGATTCGATCCCCACTCGAGAAGATGAAATATTTGCTTAAATTTATATTTCCATTCGCTCTTGTGCCGAGGCAAAGTGCGGCGTTGAGTTCTGCCACTCAACACGCAATGCCTCCAGAATTCGGCAGAAAGTGGGGACGGAGTGTCTTAACACTAGGTTGCCTCTGCCTACCCTGCTGTGTGCGGAATACAGCGTGAAGCTGATTTTATACTTAATCAAAATTTTTCATTATCAAATTCATGTAAAGACGTCCATATGAATACATATTATAATTATATACAGTGACTGACTTTTTGACTAAGTAAATCTACTAGCATGCTTTTTTAATTTCCCTAGATGGCAGATAAACACGCATGAAATAAAAATTTAAAATGAAAAAAAAATATTTGTAAAAACAAAAATCCCGACTGCATAAAACTAAAACGAAAATAAACAAGCCCAATAGTTTATTAGGATTAACATTCGGGACCTCTTTAAATTATACGGGGTTCCTGGTAAAGATTTTATTGATTGAAGAATTACTTATAGGTCCCGACTGTTAATCCTAATAAACTATTGGGCTTGTTTATTTTCTTTTTAGTTTTATGCAGTCGGGATTTTTGTTTTTACAAATATTTTTTTATTTTTCATTTTTTTGTTAGAATTTATTATGGTAATGATAATCATGATATACCTTTTTGAAATTCTCAAATTGAGCTCTTGAATTTGATACCCATATTGTAGTATTCGAAACGAAAAAGTTTTTTTTACTAAGTCTAATGGCGTCCCGCAGCCGCCATGATTGTTTTTATTTAACGTCACCTATCTAAGAACACTTGGGCTGCTAATACGAATCTAACGATACCTCAATTATGTAAATCCGTACAGCGGTTCTGGAGATATGAGGTAATAAAGAATATTACATACATACAAGATACGCGCGAAAAACATAACCCTTCCTTAGCAGTCGGGAATGAGGGCAATATAAACATAAACCTAATGTTTAATATCCTTTTTTTTCAGTAATAGCCTTTACATTTGATCATTAGAATTACTAGTTACAAGTCATTTAAATTATTATTGATTAAAAAAATATTTACCTATAACAATTATTTTACTGCACTCGCTCACTTTAACTTTTTTCAATAAAGTTGAATGATGATCATTATTTGTTAGTTTAATGAAATATGTGGACAACTGAACTTTCCGTACACTTTTTCTTTTTTCTTTCAGTGTAAATTTCTGATAGCCTTATGAGGGCAGTGGTGGCGCAGGGACACAAAGTGTGACCCACAAGCTGTTGCTAGACGCAACAGCTTGTGGGTTCGATACCCACCTGAGGAAATGAATTTTTAAAATATTTTCATTTCTTTGCTTGGTATTGAGGCAAAGCGCGGCTGATTGAGATCCGCCACTTATCACGCAATCTTAACACTTGGTTCCCTCTGCCTATTGTGATGTGTGTGTATATTTTTTTTATTTTGATAGTTAGTATCATAACTAGTTTACCAATTGCACGTTGCAGTACGCATACCTACGACTTCTGAGCTGATTCTGATGTCCTGGTACTTGAATGCAACTTCGTTGCAGGCCTTGTGAGAAAATCATATAGCTTGTTTTGTTAACAAGTATTAAGGAATCATCTCTCAAGAAAATAATTTCATCGTAACACGAATATAATAAAATATTTAAAAAATGTTTCTGTACATTGATTCTATAATAATTAATAAAAATATGTATGGAAATATATAACATTCATATTTAAATATATAACATACAAATACGATTTTTTGTTATGTAAAATGATCTGTCTGTTTGCACACGCACGTCTTTCGAACTAATGGATGGATTTAAGAAAGAAAATTGAGATCGAATTCGCATCTATCTCACAGTCAGACACTGTGCCGCTGCGCCACAACAACTTAAACCTTAAAATTAAATATATAATACTTTTATTTTATTAATGTATGTTGTGTTATTTTAGATTCCTTATCTAAGAAAAAAACGAAAATATAAATAGTAAAATCGGTAAAGAATATGCAGTGAGTTGTATAGGCTGCAATTTATTTTTTGATTTCGTTAACTAGAAGTATTTTTCTTCTTGTGCGCCAAACAACTGTAGAATCCAGATATTTTATATTAATTCTAGGGTTAGGTGACTGACAGAAGAGAAAACGGAGAATAAAGTGTTATAAATTTTCCCATTTTATCTTAGGTATAATTTAAATAACTCTAAAAATAAAAATTGTGGCATAGAAATATTACTGTGGCATATTTGAAAGAAAAATCATCGGTAATATTTTATTTTGCTACGATATGCGGAGGTTTAATCGTTAGTCATTCCGTGTAGTTGCGTGACTCGTCCCTTACTTACTATAATCATTGATGTTCAATATTTTATTATATATTATTATTGTTATTATTAAATAAATCGAATCATGCAAATAGTCTTACCATATCTAATTATTAATTTAAATTTCAAATATGTTGATACTTAATTAATACTTAATATGTTAATACTATTTATGTACCTATGTAGGTATATACGTGAGTGGGAATCGACCCCAAAATCTGCCGAATTTATATATATAAATTTACATTGTGGGTTCAATTCCCACTAGAGGAAATTAAATATTCCATATTTTCATTTTCTTCGCTATGATGTCCAGGCGTCCCGCCACTAAACACGCAATGCCTACAGAATTTGTCGGAAAATGGGGAACGGAGTGTCTTAACACTAGGATTCCTTTCTACTGTGTGCGTTACAGTGTGACGCTGTATATATGCGTACGTTACTACATGACAGCAGTAATTAGTGTGAATTGCAGATTGGTGAACACCTGGACGGGGTGGAGCCTATCGATTTCAGCTTTTAAGCTTTCTTTAATACATACGATTAACGATATGTTTTGTCAAACTTAAAACTACATAACCATGCTGTAAAATTCTATATGCTGTGATTCAGCAACTTAGATTTTTTAATGATGCTTTAATTGAGTGTCTTCAACATCTTTTTAAGCGTTATTCCACACTTAAGAGAGAAAGGGGTTTGAACCTGCGCCTCTTGCAAACCGACCAAGTGCCCTAATTAAGTCATAACGTTCAGCGTTGGTCACTTGGTTGTTTTATATATTTTCAAAAAAATATTGTTCTTGTAATGTTGTAATTTACTGCATGCAACTGTCAGACAGAATAATCGTAACATCTAAAGGCATTATGCAAGTTTCATATGGGAGTAGAACTATCTAGGAAATGGGAACACCCCTTTTAGGCGTGACAAGGAACCACTACATTATCTCCTCTGTATTCCTGAATTCCGGGTATAAAAGTGCACTTCGCTGCATCTGACTGCGAATATAAGATGCTAGTAGGACATTTGTGGAGTAGGACATTGGTATCATGTGTACCAACAAAATATTTATTATTGATTGATTAGAATGTTTTGGAATTTTGTAGATTAAAAAAGGATAAATTAATAATTCATTCCTTATCTTTTCGTGATTCGTGATACATTTTATTCGTATAAAAATTAAATAGATATAAAATAAGAATATAATGTTGTATAAACATTACAGAGTGTCATTTAACACTTCGTAAATGCACTTGAACTTGCACGTCGCTTTCATAAAACCTGTGCAATGCACTTTTAAGTGCAATGGAATATCAAGGTACCAGACCTGTACAGGAGTTGTTTTTATTAAATAATGCACGAGGTGATGGCAATATTTCTCTATCCTACTTGGTCCGACGCTCCGCCTCGAAAACTGAAACAGGAGACTATCTAGCCAACCTAGGTACCTAAATTGTATTTGAGTATCAGGATCACATAATAACGGAGAAGGTCATGCACCTACTAAATATTGATCACAGTGACACCTTAAAATGCAGTTACTTGTATAATATGTTGTGTACAAAGAGGCCATCATTTTTTCATCAGAAACAAGGTTCAACGATTTCGATATTGGACTTAATTGACACGTGATTCATATAAGTATACCTGAACGTTGGCCTTAACAGTATGCACTAAACTTTTCTAGAATATTTGATTAATAAAATTTGAAAGAGACAGAGTTAGGTTTTGGATTATATATTATGTATATAATACATATTTTATATATAATCATTTATGTATATAATACATATTATGATTATATATAAAGATTACATGACTAAACTAAAGTTTTTGTAAATTGACTTTTTCCCACGCTTAAGAAAAAAGGTCATAATAATAATAATGAACACATAATATATTAATTTGGTATATAATTTTTATTACTTAACAAAATCGTCATGATTCGTTGAGAAAACTAAAATCCTCTTTTTTCTTATCTATACATATAACAGCAGTATAACTAATTGCTGTTTCTACATAGAAAACATACCAGAATATCTAATATTGGGGACATGTATCAATATGATAGAACTCCAAACAATTATAATGAAAATTTTTGCCTTCTAACATTTTTAAACTGTTATTCCACACTTAAGAAAGTAAAATATTTATTTAGAAAACGTATAAAAATATGACCGTAGCGGAACTCGAACCCGTGCCTCCTGGAAACCGACCAGGCTAGGATAATTCTTAAAAATTATGTTTGGGTAGCGGAAATTTGTGAAAATCTCCCTACAGAGATGCTAACAACATAAGTTTCCAGGAGGCACAGGTTCGAGTTCCGCTATGTTCAATTTTTTATAGATTTTCTGAATATTTTTTTTTGTCTGTTTGTCTGTCACGCTAATTTCTGAAACGGCTTAACTAATAGAAATGTTGTTTTCACTGTTGTCTTTTAGAAAACTTTCCTTAACATGAAAAGTTTATTTTATTTAAATCAGTTGACGAATAAAAAAAGTTGTATCAATATAACGTATTTCCTTCGACATAATTAATATAAGATGAAGTAGTTAGTAATTCTTATGGGAATAGTAGCAAAAAATTGGAAACAACCTGATAAAAAGTGTTTAATTTAATGAGAATAACTCCTGTACAAGTCTGGTACCTTGATATTCCATTGCACTTAAAAGTGCAATGCACAGGTTTTGTGAAGGCGGTAAAACCATACCTGACCATCAAAGAAAAACTTAAAACGCCTATAAAAGCTATTTCGAGAATATTTTTTTCGGTATCTAATATTATTCAGTACTGGTAGTGTACCAATTCAAACAATTGAATATTTTTATGATCATTTTCAATTTATAAAAATCTAACACAATTTGAAGTATAAAGATTTTTTTTCTTACCTTGAAAACGTTTCTAATTTAGATTATAATAATAAATGTAGTCTTCACAGGTACCTACCTGTATAAGTTATAAATGTTGTTAATTTCCTATAAGCTAAAAAACAAAAATGTTATGTGAAGATAAACAGTCTCCCCCGTATACAGGAAAGTATCAGTCAGATAAAGAAATTTATTTAAAAAATAAGAAAATAAACTATTTTTTTAATACTAGAAAGTAAAAGTTAGAATCACAGTACTATAAAATAGAATCACAGTACTATAAAATAGATTCTTTTTTTCTATTAACCGATTCGATTGTAATGATTTTAAACTTCAAAATTATGACGCCTATTGCGTGATGGATGATGGATGCATCATTCAAAGCTAAAAGTGCGCAACATCGTCATTTCGTGCAACGTATTTCCACCAGGATGCCATAAACAACGAGGAGTTGTTTAAAACGGGGCATGCGCAGTAAATCTAGACTTCAAATAGGTCATTAGTGCATTCGGCACAACCTAACTTCAGTTCCGTAGATCCGTCGTGAAGTTAGTTGGCTCGCAATGTTGCAAACATTGCATGTTGCACAAAATACCAGGAGATCATGTCCACTGAGGAGGCTCCGTGTGACGTGTGATTGGTCAAGCACGTGAATATAGGAAATGCATTGTGCATCGGCGCAAGTGTTGTACTCTCAATCGTTGGTGCTGGTAGTGTACGCAGCTGAATAAAGGGCGGGTTGTATTGGGTTTCGTGTTAAGGTGAGCTTGTTGATGTAAATTTGTTAGTTTTTTTTATGTTTTTAGCCAATTTACTTATAAAATATGCAAATTAAAAGTGTAAACAACACTTTTAGATCACTTTTTTAGTAGTAATGATTTACAATTATACATAGAAGGTAATTAATTAGAGCAAAATTTAATTTTAGAATAGATTAACTTCTATAGTCTTATCTTTGTTAATGTATGCAAAAGGCGAAATATAATTACATTTCTATAGATTTGTATATCACTAAAACACATTAGTTAACTGAGCTAGGAGGTTATGTTTACATTTGAACCTTAACTAAACATATCAGATAATTTATGTTAATAGGTACTTATACATATTAGCTAGTTAATAGAATAAGTTTTAAATATAGTAAAAGTATGTTATATTTTTTAATGTGAACATTACAGTAATTTGTTGAAGCAAAATATAGTCAAATATAATCGCTACGACTTCTACTATCTTTGTTGTGAATAAAACGTTTGTTGACAACAACACTGTAGGTATATCTTAGGTATATCTTATGTAGAATGATGCGTGATCCGGTTAAAATAATTATGTTGCTATAATTAACTCGCTTGCAATCAGTGACGTATGTAAAAAACACAAATGAAAATTATCCAATAGATAACAATGACTATTCTGAGAAAATAATAAGAACTAAATCTATGTTTATTTATGTTTTTCCTTTTACTTTCTATATGGAATGTAAGTGGGAATGTAGCTAAATGCCACTTATATGTTGCTTGTTGCTAATTTATTTTACACAACTTAAACTACTTCATTATATTGAACGTATTGCATAAAATAGGGATTGATGTGTGCAGGAATGCAGAAAATATTATATAAATACATATTGCCCCCAAAATCCAATCACACGTCCGGGTCGACCATCATCTAGATTTAACTTTAGAACTTTCTAATCGCTCCCAAGGATGAACAATCGAGTGGGACGGGAACTGGTCGAGCTTTGAAAAATAAAGATTTAATGCTCATTAAGCTCTGTGCCTGTTCATCTGGGGAGACCAGACAAGAATTTAAAGGTGATAAAAGGAGAAAATGGTAGAAAGTTCATAAATTCCATGGCTATATACTTTCGGACAAGCCACGCAGATTTATAAAAAAAAAACAAAATGTAATATCTCAAGAACTTCTAACCCGTATAAAAGATGACGCTGAAGGAAAGGTGATAACAGACATTGATCTAACGAGCGACATGACAAAACTAAATTTAAATACAGAGGAAATCCAATAACCCTCGCTTAGTTATAACACACAAAAACTCTACACGAAATTCATACAAATATGCAATTATCGCTGGAAAAAGTGGAGGCAACTGATCGACTTACCAGAAATATAGTAGTTTCTGAACATCAAGACCTATTAATATTCGACTTTCTACAATAAAAAATATAATAAGAATTAAATAAAATTATAAATGCTGCCAATATATTAATAATTAATAATAAGTAAACATTTTTGAAACCTAAAAATACGATAAAAACAATACAGGTCCACCTTGTAACAAAGAATCCAAAATAGAATAGAAAAAAATAAGAAAAGGTTAGGATATTACTTGACTGCGTGACCCATTCTTAAACCAATTAAATCTTACTGAGGAGTCGTGTGAAGTTTAAATGAGTTCTAAGTATTTTATTCTAAGTAATAAAATATATAATTTGCTGATCCGTGAATCGGTTATAGAATTATTACAATTTTGTAATTGTTGCTTACTATTCTTGACAAAATTCCAAACAAATAGGTTTGTTTTTTCTTTTTATGTATTAAATAGGTATTATTTAACCGATTAACTTATTTTTTTTATTAATGGCACGAAAACCTAATCTTTAAGGATAGGTAATGGGGCATCAGGGTGGTCCTTCCACAATTCCAGAATAGAATGGTTGTCACCTAAAAATTTGGGTATTTCATTGGCTGAAAAATTATTTACGTTGATATAGATAGAAAATATTGCGATATTGAAGGTTTTTATTATGTGCAATCGAGCGTCGTTTGCAAGAATACTGAATGCCAGGCCTCCCCTGGAAAATATGCCTAAATTGAAACATATTTAAGAAAATTTTATCTTATTTGGAATACATATAATAGTATACGAACCGTATTTGGCATCTTTCAAAAGATACATATAGTACAAATAATATAACCGTCGTGTCGTCGTATCAGCCTTACAATTAATAATGTAATGCAAATTTATGTTTTTATGTTGTTACAATATACACAGAATGTATCTAAGCCACATGCCATGCGGCAAGATATTGAGAAATAAATAAATTGTTTCCGTAGAAGTACATCTAACTCTATTGAATATTACGTTTTATAATTTTAATATAATATAGATGCTTAATTTCTCGATTTTTAAATTGCAGTAATGGTAGAACCTGATTGAAAACGCAATGTTTGTAGGTTCGATCCTACTCAAGGTAATAAATAAAATTATTTTCATTTCCTCTTTCTACTAAAACAAGACATAGCGTTGATCACTGCCAATTAACAAGTAAAGTCCCGAATTCGGGTAGAAAGTGAGTGGAGAATAGAATCTTGACACCAGGTCCTCACTGCCTACTCTGCTATACGGGAAAAAGCGTGAAGTTTAAAGTAAAAATTAAGAATCAAATAATTGCTCTAATCTATTTATTTCTTTTGCTTCAGGACAATAAGTACAATATTGGCAGTGGCGAACAGTTCGATGATTTGGTAGGTCTCATAGAGCACTTACGTTTATACCCCATGATTGAGAACTCTGGTGACGTCCTCAGACTTCTCCAACCGGTCAGCGGGACGTGCTTACGAGCCAAGGACATACAACAAAGAGTACAGGTTATATAATACTACTATAATAATATTATTTATTGGTTTCAACATCTTAAATTTAGTATATTGTGTACAAGTAAACACTATTATAGAAAGGCTTATGTTAATCATAAGTAAATCTCTTCTTATGAATTTGGTAGATTATCTCTAACCTGCATAAAGATATTTTTATCTCTTTAGGAAATGGATGAAGTGCGAGTTACAGAAAATTCTGGTTTCGATGGCGAATTTCAAGTAATCAAAATGACAGAAGACATCAACGTTTACACGAACTGTGAGGGGATGAAAGCGCACAATTTAAATAAAAACCGATACAGTAACATATTACCATGTAAGCTATAAAAGGATCCTATGTTTGTCTAAAATTGAGTATATCTATACATACATACATATATATTTATGTATGTGTTCAATATTATACCTTTATATTTCCAGATGATCAAACTCGTGTTATATTACGTTATCTAAACAAAAAAAATGAAACAGATTATATAAATGCCAACTACATTCGTTGCAGTCGGTTACGGGACTCTTCTAGCTCTGTGCAATCATCAAATGAAAGTCTCAACAGTGTTAGTTGTAAGTATCTTATGATCTTATTTCTTTAGAGTAGGCAGAGGGAACCTGGGAACTTAATATTAAGACACTCCGTTCCCATCAATACACTTCCGTTCCCCAATTTCCACCGAATTCTAGAGGCATTGCGTGTTAGTAAAATGACCTTGTTGAATTCATAAAAATATTATTGTTTTATTTTGTGCGCAATATAAAAGGAAAATTACCTTTATTGTGTTTAGCATTTGACAGACGCTTATGCCATACTAATGTTATCGTGGTCTTCATAGAATACAAGGATCGAATCTGAATAATTTGTTGAGACCGCGCTCGCTCTATCACGTAGTCATTTGTGTATACATATGTACATCTCATTGTCTTAATATTAAAAGCCCTTACACAAAATAACACTGTTCGTGACATTTTGTGTATAATAAAGCACTGTTCGTTTTCTACTGAGCAATAGATATTCGTTATAATATAGTATAATCAAGTGATACAAGTGCATACGATTTTATGAGCGTATAGTGTTTAAGAGAAAAAATAAACAAAAGAAACCAACTAGTATGTAGAAAATAAAATTTTAATAAATACATCAGAGTACAAAAATAATAATAACAAACTATATAACAAACGTATACTATTAATAAACTTACTGACACTTATTTTTAAACATTTTTAAAGTGTTATTCCACACTTAGGAAAAAAAATACTGATATTTATTATTTAAAATCGGTTATTTTTGGGGAAGTACGCTTTACCAATAAAAATATATATATTTTGAAATCAGTGTACAGATGATGGAGAAATCTTACTGCTAAAACCTACTCCTGTTTAAAAAAAGTAGTCAGTTATAAACATAACAGAGACTGTATTTCAAAATACCATATAATACGTATTGTTTCATATTAACACTTCACCAAGTAAAATATTTCAGCTTTAATTCTAAGAAGCGAGCCCAAGCGGCCGGTACCACTAGTCACTAAATCCTTATCAGATGATGCTCTTAGAGATGCCAAAAAATTTATATCTGCTGATAAAGCAAATGAAAATGAAAATACAAGTAAGTATTTAGTTATTATAGTTATTTAATAATTTAGTTTAGATCATATAAAGATTATTGAGAAATAATAATCTTTACTTTAGAAATGTGCATTTTATTTTTTTTACTTTAAAACAAAAGTGAAATATTGTGTATTCATAATTAGATGCGTGCGCGCATATATGATTGCATACACATGCCATGTGCGTGCTTATGTAATATGTACATATAATTATATTTATATGTACATATATTTGTATATATGTAAATATTTAGTATACATAAATGTATAGTCTTCGACGTAGGGTGTTTTAGAAAAGTTAACTTAATACAATTTTTTAATTCACGCTGTATTCCGCATATAGGAATACAGCGTACTATATGCGTATTTTCCTACTCGTAGCAGAGTAAGAAAATATTAAGAAATAATAATTAATTTGCCCGAATGGGAGTCGAACCCACAACTGTCGCGTTTACAGTCATACGCTTGTACCACTGCGCCACGACGGTCTCATAATAACAAAGGAATATATATTTTTTCCAGTCAATGATAAGTTATATATAGCAACACAAGGCTGTCTACCAAATACTATAAACAACTTTTGGCATATGTTGTGGCAAGAGGACGTCAGAGTCATCGCAATGATAACAAATGAGGTTGAAAAGGGAAAAGTAAGTACCCAAAAGATGGAATAAAATATAGATATAATATATAAATCAGTAACAGATAATATCAATTACTCAATTGCAATTTACTTCGATTTGCAACATAAGAATAGACAAAATCCAATGTTACAACTACATAACCATAGCTTATATTTTTTTTTGCCAAGACAAACTTTTTCACTGTCATCTATTTTAACAAGTGCTAATGTTATACTACAGGAATGATTTTTAATCTAATTAATTTAAATATTATAGCATTACGTATATTTAGTCCTTTTAAATTGGGAACGAGACAGAAAATGTATTTGCTCTTTTTATTGACTTGCTTTTTAATATTTCAGAAAAAATGTGAACGATACTGGCCGCTTTTAGGCACACAAGAATGCTATGGTGATTTAAAAGTACAATCAGTGTCAGAGATTTGTTACGAAGACTACATGATACGTGAATTATGTGTTAGAAATAAGTTTTTGGATAGAACTATATATCAATATCAATATAAGGTATGACAAAATCTTTTTTTTATATAAGCATTTCAATTAGGAAAAAAAATAATAACCTACGAAAAAAGGCAAAGAATAAGAGTTTTTCGAGAGTATTTCGATTTTGATATTTTTTTTCAATGGATAAAAGAAAAGGCAATTGTTCTAATTAAATAAACATTATGTAGGTATATTGGATTTTTTCGGGCCTAGCATCTGAATTTCCATTTTTGTTGTCTACGGTAAATTATTTGCTTCACGCTGTATCTCGCATATCATCAAGTAGATGTAAGGAACGTTAGTAATAGGGTAGTATGAAGACTCTCCGTTCTCCACTTTCTGCTGAATTTTCGAGACTTTGCGTATTAAGTGGCGTGAACTATCTTGTTGTCCAGAGCAAAGAAATGAAAATATCAACTAATTCATTCCCCGGAGTGAGAATCGAAGTTACAACCGCTGCGCTTACAATCTAACGCTGCGCCGCTGCGCCACCAAGTTTATACTTATAGGTATATGTATATATCAATTTTCCCTATATCTATTGTAGAGTTGGCCAGACCACGCTACACCTCCAGATCCAAATGGAGTACTCGCTTTCATAGACGACATTAACAGCAGAATGTATCAGATATCTCAGGAAAATCTGCCGCCACGACAGGTTTGTACACTATTTACTTATAACAAGTGAAGTAGATGAATATATTTAATCGCTATTCTTTTTGTTTTTCACGGTTTTCCTCCCATAGCAGTCCTGCTATAGTATAGTAAAGCGAACCTAATTCCCCATTTGCCGCCAAATTTTCGAGACACTGTATGTTTAATGGCGGAAGTCACGCGTATCCTTTAAACTGGACAAACAAAAACAAATTAAATCTTTTTAGATTAGATTTCGAATCCACACCCATCGCGTTTACAGTAACAAGCTGACTCACTGCGCCACGATAGCCTTTTGGTAATTACCTTAATTATACTATTTTTTTACTTATTATCTTATATATTGTTTTTTTTTATTATAGAACATTCTATGCGTACATTGTTCTGCGGGTGTTGGCAGAACTGGCACGTTTATAGTTCTGGATTTACTCCTGGATAAAATTAAAATGTCAGGTGAGATACATATTTGTATATAAAGTTCTTAAACATGCTTTTTATTAACATAACTCATGTGCTAAATAGCGATAATATTTAATTTATTTTTGTGTTGCTCTGTGTGCGATATTCTAGTTAATAGTTATATTATTATATATCTTTTGGTCATGTACATATTTATAAAATAGATTTTTTATGTTTTATTTTTCATTGCGAATTTAATTAATTGTACATAATATGAAATTAGTAGGAATATAAACACCCTAACGTAGGTCTAGCTGTTCCACAATAATAAACAACTTGAGCACAATCATAATGGCTCTTTTCTAAGACAATAATATTTAAAAATTAAAAAATTAAATTAGCTTCACGCTGTATCCCGCACACAGCAGGGTAGGCAGAGGGAACCTAGTGTTAAGACACTCCGTTCCCCACTTTCTGCCGGATTCTGGAGGCATTGCGTGTTGAGTG
>DWQW01002403.1:0-27145 GCA_018249695.1 Heliconius erato demophoon | reverse complement strand
TTTTTAGAATACCAAACTTTCAATCCAAAATACCAATGGGGCGAAGATACACATAAAGATATGAAAACTTCATGCGTATCCCACTTCTGATGTTAAAAATCGGAAGCGGGTAACGTTTTTAAAGAAATACGTTAAAAACACACATCGTCTATATGATTCTAAACAATTTTGAAAGAGATACTATGTAATTGCAATAAGTGATATGTATCACCTACTAACAATACTTCATACTAGTTTCCTTCCAACAGGGGCCGTCACTGACAAGCGAGTGCCCCCGATTGATACAATTCCACTGCTTTTATAGTAATTTTTCACCTAAATCTACCCTCTTTTACACGAGTACGCTAACAGTATATAAAATAATATTCGCAAACGTTGAGAGTACAATAGTGGATTAAAAATTCTGCGGAATGGACAAAATAAATTATGGGCAGTTTGGACATCATTAGAAAGACGGCAAAGTTAAGTAAAAGATCTAGTATATTTCGAAGATTAACTTTAATATAATAAATAAATTTAAAAAAATATATAATACATAAATTTTGTAATAAATTAATCGTCGTCGCCGATAGCAATAGCTTTGTTGACAATTTGAATAATTAAATTCTTGTTTTCTCTATAGTATTGTAATTTAAGTAATGTGGAAAAGATCATTATGATTAAATAACAATACAGTCAAATTGATAACCTCCTCCTTTTATAGAAGTCGGTTAAAAAAAGGTTTAATATAATTATTTTTGGACTCTACAATCTATATATATAAAAGGACTTGTGCTGACTGACTGAGGTAAGACGCACGCAGAGCCGTAACCGCTGATGGTAGAAACGTGAAATTTGGGCAGATGTTTATTCTCATATTCTGGACATCCACTATGAAATGAATTTGAAAAATTTTAACCCTAAAGGGATGAAATAGGGGTTGAAAGTTTGTATGGAAAAAAAAATAATCTGTACCGATTTTTATAAAATTTGAAATTCAGACTCTTAAAAATATTTTATTGAACACGTGTTTCATGATTTTTAAGAATTCACCCCCTAAGGGTTCAAATAAGGAGTTGAAAGTTTATATGGAAAAATCTTTAAATTGCCACTGATTTTTATAAAAATTTAAATTCAGACTGTTAAAAATATTTTATTGAACACGTGTTTCGTGGTTATTTTTAGAATTCACTCCTAATAAGCGGGCGAAGCCGCGCGCGTCCTCTAGTTTGTAATAAATCGCGAAGAATGAAGCTGCGAAATATAATTAAGGATTATTAGAGGCCAGTCGTGGCGCAAGGACACAAAGTGTGACTGTAAAATCGACTGGTTGTGGGTTCGATCCACACTCGAAGAAGTGAAATATTAATTTACATTTATATTTTCATTTCTTCGCTCTGGTGTCGAAGCAAAGCGCGGCGTTGAGTTCCGTCACTCAACACGCAACGCCTCCAGAACTCGGCGGAAAGTGTGGACTGGAGTTTATGAACACTAGGTTCCTACCTATCCCTTCGTGTGCAAGATGCAGCGTGAAGCTGATTTTTATTTTTAAAATATACTAAAATTTTAAATAAACTCACCTAAAATATTATGTTTTAAATTTAATGCCCCGCAACAATTTAAAAAAAAATGTATAGATACGATCAGTTTGAGATCTGTATCATTTGCGAGCATACTTTAAAGTAAAAACTATTGTATTATATATGTGTCTATGTACGAGTATACTATATTATGATACGACTATGATTGACGTTATCACCTTCACAGCTGTCAGTTATATACAGAACGCATTATTTTTGCTGAGGCCAGTCGTGGCGCAGCGGCACGAAGTGTGACTGTGAAACCGACTGGTTGTGGATTCGATCCCCACTCAAAGAGATGAAATATTTACTTAAATTTATATTTCCATTTCTTCGCTCCGGTGTCGAAGTTGAGTCAAAGCGCGGCGTTGAGTTCTGCCACTCAACACGCAATGCCTCCAGAATTCGGCAGAAAATGGGGAACGGAGTGTCTTGGCGTTCCCTCTGCCTACCCTGCTGTGTGCGGGATGAAGCTGATTTATTTTTATTTATTATTTTTGCTATATTTTATTTACGATATTATATTTCGAATACATTTACAAGTAATTTTAATATCATAAACATCATCATCATTTGATGAGGGCGGCGTGAGACAAGGGCACAAGCGTGTGACTGTAACGCGACGGTTGTGGGTTCGATTTCCAATCGGATGAATGAATTATTTTTATTAATATTTTCATTTCCTCGCTCTCGCTGGTACCAAGGCAAATGCGGCGTTGAGTTTCGCCACTTAAAGCTTCTAAAATTCGGAAAGATGTGTCTCAACATTGGGTTGTTCTGCTACATACGGGATACAGCGTGATGCTGACAATAAACATAAAATATTCCTTTTTTACTTGCACTTATCTATACTAATATATTAAAGCGGAAAAGTTTGCATGTTTGTTTAAACGCTAAGTTCTCTGGATCTACTAGTCCGATTTACTTTCTTTTTGTATGAAAACTGCATTCTTTAGAAGCGCTATATATAGGCTATATAACATTACGGTGTAAGGTCTTAGTTAGTCTTAAATAACAAAATAACAATAATAAGAAACGCCATCGAATTGCTTTAAGCGCGTGCGCTGTTGACAAAAATATTTTATTAGTTCTAAAAAAAAGTTGGCGACACCATATATTTATCCTTTATTAATAAAGGACAATATGGTATTTTGTGACAAAAAATAATTGAAAATTGTAAGATGACATTTTATCCATTTTTATTTCACATGTATATTGAAACTGACGAAAGTTATTTCATTATCAAGGAAATTTAATCGAGATAATCTTCAGCTTTTACAGCATAGTAATTTGGACGTATATTTTCGGGAAAATGTAAAATTAAAATAATTGAACGCTCTGTTTACGACCGCAAGCATGGGCTCGAGTCCCGCGGGGGGCGCCCTTGCCGCCGATGACGTCCTTTCATACAGCCACGTAGTATTCATGATTGAATGTATCTGTTAATGTGTTATCTGTTGGCAAATGCAGTATAATAAAAATAGTATATGAGGTATACGGGCGAAGCCGCTTGTGGACCGCTAGTATATTGAAAATTATTGTTTGCACGCATCTTTAATTGGCAATAATAATTGCGTTTATTAGAAAGAAAAAACCTGAAAGTAAAACCTCAAGTGCTCAAAAATATGGTTGACATTATTACAGTTTAAAAGTATACCTACTTTATACTCTAAACGAGGCCTCGATGAACTCTGGAGTGTTTGTGATGGCAGCCACAATTTGCGGAGATTTTTTTTATCAATTGCCACTAAAATTATTGAAAAACTAAGTTGGGTTTACGAGAAACATATTATAATACATTTCTTACTGTCACAAAGCAAGTAGATATGATATCAGTAACTTCGACGTAATTTTTTTCTTAATAATACTATTAAAACGAAAAGAATATATTGATTAATATTTATATATTCACATATATATATATATATTCATATCGAAGCTAGTCGTGCCAGGGGCACGAAGTGTGACTGTGAACTCGATAGGTCGTGGGTTGGATTTGTTCGATTCGTCGAGACAAAGCGCGGCGTTGAATTCCGCCACTCAACACGCAATACGTCCAGAATTCGCTGAAAAATGGGGAACGGAGTGTCTTAACACTAGGTACTCTGTATCCTACTACATTCGGGATATAGCGTGAAACTGAAAAAAAAGTCGATATTAAACAGGACGAATAAAACACAAAAATATTATGATAATAAGGTTTCTTGTTCGATTAATGCTAGTTACAATAAGATTACTTTACCATGTCCTTACAAGTTAGAATATTAATTATTTATATGTTCACAATGTACAATATTTAAGGTTTTTTTTTTCTTTTCTTAAATTTAAATTCTGAAAACAGTCCGCCGGGCCGCCGGCCGCAAGGGCACTTCGATATAACTTCGCTGAAACTATATTCAAATAAATATCAATGACCAAAGAAAAAAATCGCATTTGGTTCACACACATTACACATCACTCGAACACGACACATTTTAGTATAAAAATACGCACATTTACAAAGTTATTTTGTGTAACCGCGATGTTTAGATATTTAACAAAGTGAATTTTAACATTCCAAGTCTTTTACATAATATATTTCGTGAAGGCCTTGAACGTTAATAATAATGAATACACAGTAAGAAATATGAACGATGATGGTCTTATGTGAAATTAAACATTCCAAATTAAATTTAAAATAAAACTAAGATAGTATAGTACATATTATAATATTCTATTTTATATTATGTATTTACTAAACTTAGTTTTATTCTAAAGCCCAGTATAGAAATACTGCATTACACGCAAAAATGTACGATTAACAAAACAGTGTTGCCATAATTTGAAAAATGATTTATTATTCGGTATACTTTTTTTTTAATAGGAAAAGATATAATAAAATATTAAAAATAAAATTATTTGAAGATAATTAATTACACGCATAAGGTTATTTTTAACATTTTTGCATATTCACCATAATCAGTTCAGCCATGGGGCTCTACGATTTACTAAAATCTAAAATCAAATGTTATTTTTTTTGTTACA
Source organism: Heliconius erato demophoon (assembly GCA_018249695.1). NCBI lineage: Eukaryota > Metazoa > Arthropoda > Insecta > Lepidoptera > Nymphalidae > Heliconius > Heliconius erato. Next base: position 22,562 of record DWQW01002403.1, on the reverse strand, counting down.
TATTATTAATATTAAAACAATAAAAAGTATATAATAGTAATAGTGGCAAAATAATATAAGCAAAATGTCATGTACACAAATTTGGAAGCTGGTTAAGCTATTTTAATAAAAAGCTATTTCAAAATTATATAGAAACTATGACTTACTTTATATTACTTTAAAGTAAGTCATAGTTTCTATATAATTTTGAACAACATTTTAAACGCAAATGTTACTAATATGTTTACGTTTAAAATTTTGTTTAAATTCACAATAAAGTTGTTTAATATATTGGATTATTAGCATATTGCTCAAAATAATGAAGCAACATTTCATATTTTGTGTATATTTTGTATTTTACGGTGCAGAAATGTATTTTAATACTAGAATAAAAAAGTAAGTAGAAGTACCATTAAAAAAAGGTGAAAACGCGTTTGATCTTCCTGCTTTAATTAGTTTATGCGTGATTTATTTAAAGCCTGAAATATGAACCAACAAATTTGAACCTGTCACTAAACAGATCATATTTTTTTGTGCGCTAACTACAAGAAATACAATATTCAAAAATTAATTATTAAATGCGTATGTTAGTTAATAGCGTCTATCTGAACACAAATAGAAAAACTGACAATTTCATAAGTTCAAAATAGTTCCCTTGTTACGTTTATTATATTTACATAACCGACATCTAAATATTTCAGATGTTTTTAGAAAAGTCAGTACAATTTTGTGCTCTCAGAAATTATTCGGATACAAATTATATAGATAATACTAGAATCTAGTGTTTAAAAAAAAGTGCCTGACTGACTAGCTTATTAATAAATTCGTTACAAATCATTTCGACTTTACAAACACTATGTTGACACATCCAAAAATCTTTTATCACCTGCTCTTTAAATTAAATCGGTCCTAATAGATACATAGCCGTAGTTAGAAATATGATCTAGCATAATTTATAAATTAACGTTAACAACTACGCAGACTTTATCATATAACTATATAAATTGACAACTAAAATTCCATATGATACTTAATATAAGACTGGTATGCTGGAAACGATAGAGAATACAATGATCAAACCGTTTTTTTTTAATAAAGTTATTTACATTATTTAGTAATATACTAAATTTTGTTTAATACACCTTGTCATGGGAATGAGGCTTACGCTTTTGCATAAGTAACAAAAAAAAACACATCTGTACTTACAATTAATTCGTTAATTTAAAGCAAATTAACAGTAATCTAATATAACTCACGTATTTAAATATGGAATTTGTCTTTTAAAGTATATTCTAGAATTGATTTCAAATATAACCTTAGAAACAAGACATAATCTAGCTGAAATTTATAAAAAACTAAATAATTTATTTGTTATGATCTTCATAAGCTGTAAGTAGAAACCAACGTAAAATAAAATATCAACTAATCGTGATCGTGCATAAAAGTCATTCCCAGTGAAGGCAGACAGACGAAAAGTAATTATTCATATAAATACATCTTAATTACTTAAATATCGTTATATTTTACATTTTATATACATTAATACGCAACAAAGTACAACAAGTACTTCAATCGTGGGTAAGTTATCACATTTAAGGGTAAGCCTTTGGTTTTGCCTAAAAACAATACATCGATGTTTGTATAATCGATTATAGTGCGTTTAGCTAAAACATTACCACCACATATGAATATAGTAACAAAATAGATTAAAACGACGTAAGTATATCGGATATTGAAATGTTCGCTTAGTTGTGCTTGTCTTTTTGGGTTTTTATAAAAAATGTCAATATATCATTGATTAATCGATTTCTGGCGATCGTTGAGCACCGATTGATGAGCTTTGTAATACTGTAACATCACAGTATGGTAACGGCAGTGAAATCACGATCAGTTTTGCCTTCGTTATATTATTTTTTTTTTATCTTCAGAGTTTAGTAACACAATTAAATTAAGTGAATGTAGTGAGATCAAAATAAATGTCTAATAATGGACTAAAAATATTCACAGCCACATTTAGATAGTATAAGTTTGATTTTGTTATTAATTTATTTTTATTTTCATGAGTATTCGATATCAAAACTGTCCCATCGTAAGTGTTATCTATTTCATAATTTTAATAATGGCACAACAATTTTCTAAATACTTTCCATACTATCTATGCAGACAATATTCCATTAAAACCAATCCATACTTAAGTTTATATAATTTTGTTCTCATTGAAATATATGTTTTCTTTTCTCATATATCCTCCAAAATAGATTTTACAAATGATGCAAAACAGATGATGATGATGAAAAAATTGATGATGCATATCGTAAAGTTTCAATTTACCTTTCTAGTAAGAAGAAAAATGACGCAAGTGTGTATAATGTGTATAGATTACTGAAATCAAAGTACCTATTTCATTGTATTTCATTCAAAACTAGAAATAATATTTGATTAAAAGACAAAACTGATCGTAAAGGACAGTGCGCCGTGGCGGCAGTGGGGAGGGTGGGGGCGGCGGCGGCGGGGGCGCCCGGGCCGCGCGCCGTCATACGGCGTCGAGCTGCCGCACGCGCACGTCCTGCGACGCGCACATGTCCGGCGCGAACGGCAAGCACGTGAAGTACGCGCACGCCGCGCACTCGTACGCCGGCGCGGCGTAGAACAGCGCCACTAGCGCACAGAGCATCGCACCGGCCGATATAAGACACACCCACACCAGCACTATTTTCCTCCGCCTTTCGTATGGCCCGAATGTTATGAAAGGTAGTAGCGCGTACGAGAGAAGGAAACCAAAGACGAAACCGAACACATGGGCGAAATTGTCAATCCAAGGCAAAAGTCCCAATAGGAATAGGGCTATTGCTAGCCCCACTAGTTTGAGTAATGCTCGTCGAGGATGTTTCAACAATGGCCAGGCTCCTATGACCTCTACTATTAAACACGCCAGTAGACCAAAATGCGATCCAGCAGGACCGACCTGTAATTGAAAGAATAACATTATATAAATTTATATACGTGGTGCTGGTGGCATTCAAGTGGTTAAACGTTGGATCAGCATAACTATTCGATTTTATAAATATCTTACATTTTATTTTAAAATAAAAACTAAATGAAACTCACCTCTGCCCTATAAGGCTCGAATATAGCAGATGCCATATTACCCGCAACACCGCTACCCAAGTAAACTACAGCTAATCTAACTGGACCAGCCATTTTCTCTAGATCCCTCATGAAGAGCCACTGCAAGGCGAGAGTGGCCGCGAGGTGGAGCAGACCAGCGTGCACGAACAACGAGGTCCACGCTCTGTACAATTGATCTGGACGACGTCTCCGCATAAACGGTAACATACCGCAAACGTCGTCTAGACAAGATACCTATAAACATAATTTGATTAAATTTTCCTCGTTTTAGATGATTAAACTAAAAAAAGAATCATCAACAACATCTTATAAGCATTTACTGTTGTACCAAGACAAGTCAAACCTATTTTGAATATTATAGTCTAAACCAGAATATGAATAATTTTTAAACAATATCTTTATGAAAAAAATGATTTTATATATTTATACGCACATATGTATAAACAAACAAGTCTAGGATCAAATGGTCGTTGCTGTATGGACCGATATAGACGGACTTACTTTCCGGCAGAGGTACAGAGACAAAATCCCTCGACTAACACTAAAAGTGCTGAGGTTACTTGGGATCAAGCTTAATCAGCTATCTTTACTGCGGTCAAGCTAGTTTTTGGCGTTTCTAGAGAAGGACGTGTCATCTACAAGAAAATATGGCAGTACGAGTTGATTCTTAAAAAGAACAGTGTTCCTTTAAATAGTGGCAGGAATCCAACTCTTCTGAACACAGACTAGAGTACAATCACCTCTGTAACTCAATTGTCTATCTACAATTATGATTTTTGCTTGCATCCATATAGGAATTACGACTAAAAAAAACTTACTTGTGAACACAAAGACGCTTCTTCATGAAAGTAGCCCTTGACGAAATCACAATGCTCTCTAGTAGTGATAACACACTGTCCATGGACGCCGATACAGCAGGGGTGGCCTATCACCTCGCACGCCATGTGCTCGGCCGCGTGGCCCGCGCGCCCCGCCGCCGCTGAACCGTCTAAAACCGACTTCCTACATATTGGCCATTTTGTTATGTCGTCTGGCCATTCGTGGGGTGCTATCGATCTGGGTGCTTCGCAAAACCTGGAATTCAGTATGTTTCGAGGTTATTTAAAAAAAAATACAAACGTTTCATTAAAAAAAAAGCATTATTAATTTAATACATTCTTTAAAATCCAATAGTGAATAATAATGTTATAGTTATTTAAACATAAGAAAAAAGACACAAAAGACTGTGACGTTTCCGATTCATAAAATATTATTTAAAATCCACTCACTTAGGATCTAATCCGCATACTGAGCCAGATATTCTGCCACCAGGACCAGATTCACCTGATGACCATTTCTTCCAAGTTGAAATTGTATTCTGTAAATGGTCATAAAAACAATTTAACATACTTAAAAGGCAATATTATATTAAAATATTATTTTATTATTTTTCATATTAAAAAGATCGAATCCACGACAGGATCTATCGAATGACCTATTCTTAAATTTAAATAATACGTAAAAGCATCTTATAACTCCTTAATTTTTACATAGCTACATGTACATACATATTATGAACTTACTACTTGTTTTAATTTAAATGATTTAGGGTTTTACAAACATAATTCTATTCCACGGTTTAAATAGAGATTAAAATGTGATATTTTTTCTCTTTTATTAAACATTCATTTTGGTCTGCATTAAGTCAAACAGTTTCTCAACTATTGAGTAGTAAAGAAATATTAACTTACCTTTGACACTAATCCTCTAATCTATGATTGCGTGTAAATAATAAGATTAAAAGTTAAAAAACCTTTTACTTAAAGGTTACCTTAATTTTGCTTAAAGTGGTACAATAGACATACGTCTATAAAAAATTGGATTATTTAAAAAAAATGTAGAAAGCTAACATAAGTCTTGTAATGTTTACCCTAACTTATTTGTTTCTCTTTCTTTAGTTAGTAAGTTAGTTTAGATTATTTAATTATTAATAATTAATATTATAAATTTGAGGCAGTCGTGGTGCAGTTGCACAAATTGTGAATGTAAACGCGACGGCTGTGGGTTCAATTCTCACTCGATAAAATGAATTATTCAAAATTTTCATTTCCTTGCTCAGTTAACATGACAAAATAGGGCGTTTAGCTCTGTCTAACAACACGCAGTCTCTAGCACGAAAAATTCGGCAGAAAGTGAGAAAGAGAACGTAAACATTAGACTTCCTCTGCATTCACTGTGGGATAGAGTGTAATAAAAAAAATAAAACATACCGAACAATCAGCTTTAGAAGACTGTACACATCCAGAATCGTCGTTTCGTATGCAACACGCTGTATCACGTTCCCTTCTAGCCGACGCCGCTATTGCCCTCGCTATCCTTGCGTCCCTCCTCATGCACGGCGCAAACTTAGCTCCTAAATGAATGAGATCAGCAGCCCGAGGCCCGAGCCAAAAGGAGGCCGGTTCTTCCCACTCCACCTGGAAAAAAAGATTTTATTTAAAAATATATATAATTTTATAATATATTAATAGGTTGATTGACTACACTAAATATTATTCTATTTTTATTATGTTTAATGTTAAAATTCCGTTTTTACATTGAAACTAAGGAGTATTTGTAATTGAGAAACTAATTGTATTGAAATAATTTTTAGTTCTTATGCAAAATTGCTTATATATATGCAACAGTGATTTAAGTAAAAATGTGATTATTTAGATCCGTAACCTTTTTTTTTAAATTTTATGAAGTTGTCTTTATGAATAAAGAGAATTAATAAAATTTCCAACATACTCTATTTTAGCACCAATAATAATATAGCATAATTTGCGAAAACGACGATCCACTTGCTTCAATAAAAATAAACGTCATACAAATTAAAAATTTTCTTTTTTAAACCGAAAAATCAATAAAAAAAAACCACCATCAATATAATTCTAAAGTAATATTGGTTAATAAATAACCGCGGTCATTCATGTTTAAAGATAGTATCGTCGGGTTAGCTGTAAAAACTAGACAAAGGTTCCCTACAAAGCCTATGTGACCCAGATCTCAGTCACTCGCTAATACTCTTACTTTGTCGTGTCGACCTTCCACATACCGCAGTGAAAGCACTGTATTTGTTAATTGCTCATTATTATACGACACGAAGCGTTTTTTTTATTATGTTGTAGTTTTGTTACGTGATTTTATTTAAATTAGCAAACGTGGGTAGACACGCCAATTCTTTTAAATAAAAAAATAAAGAAATCAGCTTCACGCTGAATCCTGCACACAGCAGGGTAGGCGGAGGGAACCTAGTGTTAGACACTCCGTTCCCCACTTCCAGCCAAATTCGGGAGGCATTGCGTATTAAGTGGCAGAACTCAACGCCGCCCTTGGCCTCGACACCAGAATGAAGAAATGGAAATATAAATTTGATATAATATTTCTTCTCCTCGAGTCGGGATTGAACCCACAACCAGTCGATTTTACAGTCACACTTTGTGCCCCTGCGCCACAACTGGCCTCTTTTAAATAATATCTATATAGGCAAAAATGTAACAAAAATTTTATTTAGCTTCACGTTATATCCCGTATATGGTAGGGTAGGCAAAAGGAACTTGTGAAACTAGTGTTACAACATTTCGTTTCATATATAAACACTGTCGGTCTCCACATGCCCCCTGAATTTTTGAGGCATTATGTTCTGATTGGCGGATTCCAAGGCGCCGTGTTGTCCTATGCCTCAGAGAGAGAAAATGATAATATTATATATTTCATTCCCACGAATCGAAATGGAACCCACAACCGTCACGTTTACGGTTGCTCCTTGCGCCACGTCAACCTCTAGACGAGGGCTATTATATCTATTTATAATAGCCACAAGAATCACAAAGTGAATTTTAAATTAAACTAAAAGCACTGGACGATAACTTAAAACGTTTGCTGCTTTTAGCATAAATAAGAAATAACGTTGTCCGAACGGAGCGCGCTACAACTACACACATCTTCTAGTTGCAAAAAATATGACACATTTTATTCTATTTTTATATATTCTTGCCCAAGCAAAGTGCCGTAGAAAATAAAATAGGGTAATGCTTATTTAAATCACGTATAATAATTTGAAAGACTTAGATTTACAGCCGTCAGGAATCTCCCTACAGAGATGCTAACATAAATAAGGTGTAACAAGCGTATAAGAATTTCTACGTAGCTTGTTGAGAACGTATGGCTTGGATGAATGGATGGAGAACGCGAGTTCAAATCAGGAAAAAAGGAAAAAAGTACTTATTTAGAAAAAGTATAAAAATTGAATGTAGCGACATTAAATTTTTATACTTTTTCTAAATAAGTACTTTTTTCCTAAGTTAGGAATAACACTAACTTCACAAATGTTAAAAACGAGGTTAGTATTAAATCAGCTTCACGCTGTATCCTGCACACAGAAGGCTAGGCAGAGGTAACCGTTATACGTTATATAACCGAATAGTCTTAAGACACTCAGTTCACCACATTCCGCCGAATTATGGGCCTTGCGTGTTGAGTGGCGGAACTCAACGCCGCGCCGCGAGTTAAAACAAAGCAATTGGTGAAATTTTCAAGTAAATCAGTTCAGTACTTTCAGAGAAAAATGTGGACAAAAATATGTCGACAGACAGACAGACAAGAAATTAAAAAAAAATCTTTTTGCTTTCTATTATTCTTTTTAAGCGTCCCTCTATCCATTTCAGTCAAAATTACTAAATGTACAGACAAAATATTTTTACTGTCTTATTATATATAGAGATAGAGATAATACAGTAAATATTAAGTGAGGCCAGTCGTGACGCAGCGGCACAAACTGTAACTTTAAAACCGAGTGGTTGTGGGTTCGATCCCCACTCAAGGAGACGAAATATTTATTTAAATTTATATTTCCATTTCTTCGCTCTGGTCAGAATTTGGCAGAAAGTGGAGAACGGAGTGTATTACGCTAGGTTCCCTCTACCTTTCCTGCTGTGTGCGGGATAAAGCGTGAAGCTGATAAAAAAAATATTAAGTGTATTTAACTATTACACTTATTTACCGATGCAAAAAGCTGCAATTATATAATTCATACTAAACCAAAGTAGCATTAGTGTGTTATTAAAATGCAAATGGACAAACTATTTTCACGAACTACGAACAAAATACCCTGTGGAATTTAATAAAACTTTGTGGTTTTAAACACTCTAGTTTAATAAACACAAACATACATGTGAAAATATGAAATGTCAATGACATCGCGAATTTAGTATTATTGTAAAAAAAACAGGGAACAATACGAGTATATTTTTAACATTTTTTAAGTTATTCCACACTTAACACTTATTTAGAAAACGTATAAAAATTTGGACGTAGCGGGACTAGAACCCGCACCTCCTGGAAACCACTAAGCCATACATTCTGTGCGTATGGCGTTCAGAATATATGGCTTAATACGAGTATATTTTATGTTAACGTGATGTGACTGTTCTATATTGCCGAGAAATATATATTTCTGGTGAAAATAAAAAAAATGTATTTAAAAAAAATACATTTCAATTTATTGGATTAAAAATGACACCAAAACGCGTCCAAGTGTCGTGGCGTCGCTTGTGACGACAAGTCCGAGTAATCTGTCAATACCATTGTATACAATACAAATGTCAATTCTTTTGTTTACTAAGTCGTGACGTAAATCGCTCTGATTTCTACTTGCCGTATATTGTAGTTTTATTTTTTCTATATAATTATGAAACCTACAATGAATAGTCCAATTAATAGGTTTCTTATTTTTTTTCTTTTTTTTCAGCTTCACGCTGTATCCCGCACACGTTTCTTGTTATCTATCAATAAGGTCTTATTAATTAAATACATTATTTTAGTGATATTTACTAGATGTCAACATGAATATTGCTGTTACAAATATTAGGATTCAGTATTTGAAGATCAGATTTATGTAAACGAAAAAAAGGAATCCACGATTTCCTTTTGTCTCTAACATAAATAAATATTATTATAATAGAAACATAACATTTTTAATCCAAATTCTATGTGTTTATGTATGTATGTATATGAAAGTAATAATAACTTTTAAAACACTACTTCCACATTACGCTAGCATACACTAAAACGAGTCCTCGCCCCACTTTGCGTTAAACCTAGGGTAATATGTTCTGTCTAAAAGCTTTACGTTGTTAACGAGAGCCATTTAAAACTATAGTAAGAAAGAAACTTTGAATGGTACTTTAATTGCTCCCATATGATATATCCTTCTATATAGAGAGAGGAGTTATCTAAGTTCTTAGTAAATACTAAGTTGTAATTGGAGTGCTACACGTGTGGTTTACAGTGTTGAGGAATATTGAAGCTTATATAATAAAAATTGTATTTTTCATATTATTATATTACCTCGCGTAGAGTAAATACTCTATACAGCTACCGAAAAATATTATAAAAGAATATTAATACAACATAATGGCCAGGCAATATGCGTATAAATGAGTTGAAAACAATAGTTTAAGTGCAATTCTATTATATGTATACTATTACTATTGGGGGTATTTGTCGAAGTAATAGTACTAAAAATAATGATTTTTGTGTTTTCTGTTTATCTGTGTGTTTGTGCACCCTAATCTCAGAAACTGTTTAATCAAATTAAATATAGTTTTCACTATTACATTTTAACAAACCTACCTTAACACCAATTAGTGTTTGTTTATTTTAATCACTACTTAAATAAAAAGTATTCTATCAATTTAAAGTATTTTGTCCGTATTAAAATCAGAAAATAATTCAGATTAGAAAATAAATCGTTATGTAGTTCAAACGAGCGAAGCCGCGAGCGAGTCTAGAGCTGAGTTTTAAAATACAATTATTTAACTCTTTTTTTCTTTAATTTTTTGGATTTTTTGTTAGAATAGCGGAAAGTTATGTCAATATTTTGTTCTAGTTCTTTTAAAAGATATTTTTATTTAAATTCGTTATATTTTTTGAATAGAATGTTCGATTTTAATAAAACAATTTAAAAAGTATTTTACAGGTATTGAAACGGTTTTTAATAAAATATAATATGATCGGATAAGGATTAATACAGATCTATCAATAACATGATTTGATTATTGTAGGCACTTCAAATTTAAAAATGTAAAAAAAAATAGTTATAGTGCCTTAACTACAGTAGTTGGACAAATAGTATCGCAGACTTTTTTGTAGATATTACGTTCTACTGTGAACTATTTTATCATACTATCATCAATAGTTTTCGTAATGTACGCGATGACAAATTTTTTACATTCTTTTTCATTTTGGGTTACATTATTTCATTTTTATTACGGATCCCTATTTTTTTAAATAAAATATAGGCTATGTCACTCAGTGAAGATGCAGCTTTTTAATGGTAAAATAATTCTTAAAATCGGTCCATTAGTTTTTGTGTGGAAAACATACGTACAAAAACATAAATTTTAACTCTTTATAATACACTTATTAGGCAAAACATAAGTTAATATTGCTAATAACCCAAAATATGACCTGACATTAAAAAAAATACATAAAAAAATATTCCAGCCAAAAACATTTTTTAAAATAATAAAATTCACCTGTTGTAAGCTGAGGCTCTTCACTAAAACTTGTCCAGAATGAATATGTCTGCCGAAGCCGACTGGTCCGAAGCCGTAGCACAGTAGTGACAGTAGCAGCACCATCGTCTGCACAGTGCTGACCCACCACGTGAAGTATGGCCGGTAGTCCGTTAACTCGTCCAGCTGCCGAGCTACTTCTTCTTGGTGAGCCACTGATTTCCTTAACGATCTCCTGTTGAATTAATATTGTTTTTAGTTTTTCGTTACATGATTTAATACAAATATATTTGCAAAAAAATTACAGAGTGGGAGCCGAAAGCAACCAGACTTTCTTTACCCAACACCAATAAGTACCTACTATAGAGTAGTTTGAGTGGTTGGACTTTATAAAAATTAGAGAATCTGGTAGCTTAATAACAAATTCCCCAAATGCGAAAGGCTATTGTGGCGCAGTGAAAAATATTATATAATTGATTGTTTTGATATTTTAATAATTTTCATTTTCTGCTCTGGTGCGACAAAAGCGCGGTATTAATAAGATTACGATTGGGCTGAGCGAAGTGAAGCTTCTACTGGTCAAAAGTGTGTTTCGTTGTCCGATGACACGGTGATCCCAGCGAAGTAGTTTGGTGATAATTGTAATTGTAGGTTTTGAGTAAATGGTTAAACTGTGCCCCATAAAGCTAAGCTGCGGAACAATGTCATCATATAAAATCTCATCTATTGTAGTCAAGTATCAAAATTAAAAATAATATATTTGTATCTGTCATTATAAATTAGACTATGTAAAATTATATTTCAATAAATTTTGATTTTGTCAAGTGTTTCTGAATTCATTTAATTAAATGAATTAATTATTATTTGCTTATAAACAGAATACACGAGTTATACCACCACAGTGTCGATAAAGTGGACTGGGGGAACGCATCCGAAACAAAGATGCTGTCGCCGGTACAAAGCAAACACAGTCAATCAGTACAAACCACATTACAAGCAATAGAGAGACTTAAGAGCAAATTCGTTCAAGACCTTAGCAAGCTCAATTTGATTGTTTGTCCGAAGTGTCAAAGACAAGAACTGAAGGACGAAAACTAAATTGGCACCTACTTGTGCAATTCATGTCGCAGCTTGAGGACATCACAAATGTTCACGGCTGCAAATTCAATGGATCCAGGAGAAGTGCCGACACAGCTACAAGGCTTGACAGACATTGAAGAGATGCTGATTGCTATCCTATCCTACGAGTTTACCAGCTAAGAGAAACAATACCGATACACTGGTCACGTACTCAACGTCGAACAATACTTGCATTCGCTGGCAAGAATACTTTTGCAGCGTTTCGGGGATTTGCCCGTGTTTTTATTATAGAAACAGAAAGTATTGGAAGCATTGGTCTGGTTGAACCAAAACAACATCTATTATCACGACCCTATCTTCTGGTGAAGAAGACGTAACTGGACTACTACGTCACACTGATGTTGGCGCTTCTTTAACAGCTGGTGAGGATGATGAGGAAATAGTGGAGACAGCAGGTCCGGCGCTAGCTTAGGGTCTGAAATTTGCAATGTCGGTCAAGAGAGCTAGAAAAATTTCCAAATTTATTGATAATTTATGGCACTCAAACGAATGAGCGTGATTGCGTTACTCGTGCAAAATTCAACATGGTATAACTTTTTTAAAGTTTCTCATATTACGAAAAAAGTTTAAGTTGTCCGATATTTTTAATATATTTGCTCATTTTTGTATTTTTAAAAATATCAGTTTTAAAAGGTTATGTTAAGTACCTCTTAGTTTTTTTTTTTTCTTTGTGCAACATAGCTTCACTCAGCTCCACCCGCCATGCACAGCATGTGGCGGATCCTAGTTAAAATTGGACAAGTTTAGGGTCAAAGTGTCTTAACACTAAGTTCTCATAGCAAACCCACCCACGCAACATGTTATATGCGGGAAAAATCACTCGGGATCGTATAATTTTGTCAATAGTGCAAATTAAGCATACAAAAATTGGGTATATTCTAATTCATTTAAACTGCTTCACTGTATTAAAAATATGGCAAATGAAACGTATATAACAAATTGATATAATGATGATTTTTAAATACAATAAAATGTCTAATAAGTATGGGCGCAAAGTTACAAGCGTGTGACTGTAAACGTGACAGGTTGTAGGTTCGATCGAAAATCGAAATCGAATCGAGAAAGAAAATTAAATATTTAATACATTCATTTTATTCGCTCTGGTGTCGAGGCAAAGCGCGGCGTTGAGTTCCACCAACACATAATGGAAATCTAGTGTTAAAACAGAGTGTCTTAACACTGGGACTTGATTTTCTTAGGAATTAAATATCTAGATAATTATCTCTAGTTATAAGCCTTATTTAAGTAGCAGATAAATATAAAACTGTTGATTAGCTAATAATAATAAAAAAGTTAAAAAAAAGTACGGACCACGTCTGTAGTGTTTAGTTAAAATTATTAAAAAAATATATATTATAAAAAAACACTGGATTCCCTCTGAATACCCTTTCTAACAGTAAATATAATTATTTTGTATGAAATTAAGGCTTGCTATTAAATGCCATTTGAAGGTCAAATGTTATATTAAAATGTGAATTAAGTATTTACGAAATTTAATTAAAGCTACTTCTATTCATATTGAATTAATTTGTAAAGCTGATTTATTTTAGCGGTTGTTGAGTGTTATACGTATTTTTAATTAACATTTTCATTTTAATTAATTTTATAACGTGCTTGTGTAGGAAGTTAATAAAATGAACACATAAAATAATATTTTTCAAATATGATAAAAATAATATTAGTCATAATTAAAAAGATTATTTACTGTTAGTTTCGTTACGTCAGTCCTGTAACGTAAAGTGGAGAGTTGTTTCACTGATTTCTTTTAGTTTACTTCTATTTTAATAAACGAAAGAAAATGAGTAAAATAACTAAAATATTGTTACAAATTACCTTCCTGAGATTGATATACATACTATAGATCATAACCAAATTGTTATAGTTCCAGGAAGTTTTAGCAATATCGCAAATTGACCTATTTGGTCACACACAGTATAAACTTAATCAGAAGTTAGGAATTTCTACTGAACTGGACATATAATGTTTATGGTATTAATTAAGGTCAAATATAATTTATACTGCAGATATCTGTTTCTTTTATGATACTTATTTTTAAGAATGATACATGATAGTAGAATAGATTATACCAGGGCGGCCTAGAAGAAGCGTGCCACAATCACATTTAATTAAATTTATTGTAATGCGTTTTTTGTTGAAAAATTGCACTCATATGTTTTTATGTGATTTTCTATGAAATGTCATAGAAAATCGCATAAGGAACTGGAAAAACAATGGTTGCTACCTCTCAGTCTGCCGCAATTCCATGGTTGCCTGGTTTAAACAGGTCATTAAATGTTGATCATTTGCACTCACGTGTTTTTTAAGTTAAACCAGACAACCCAGGAAGACTAACAGGTGGCAACCATTGTTTTTCCAATTTCTTATGCGATTTTCTTTCAAATGAACTCCATTTGAACGAAATTTCACATGAAAAACATATGAGTGAAACTTTTCACCAAAAACACATTATCATAAATTTAATTAAAGGTGATTGCGCAGGATTGTTCTAGGCAACCCTAGTGCAATATATTCTACTATCATGTATCATTCTTAATAAAAAATCATTAAAACAAACAGATACCTGCAGATTTATGCATTAGAATCTCAACTTACATTGACGTTGGTTTTCTTCACATCGTAGAATTAAAATTCTTAATTTATCTAATTTGAAGTTGAATCTACTAAGTTAAAAGCATGATCCTTTATACATATATTTTTTAAATATAACACAAGATAAGAAAGAATAAAAATTATGTTATTACTACAAAATGATCATTCATACTATAAAATTTATATGAAATGTATAGACCACGAAGTAAATTTAATACATTAATTTACTCATTACATCTTTTAAATAACGATATTTTAACATAAAATATTTCCAACAAAATAGCGACAATCGAATGAGCGGAAATATTTTATATAAATTAAAGTCTCCGACGCGTAAGGGAGAAAATCGCGAAATAACTCATAAATAACAACCCAATGCCATGTCCACGAGGTATTAATTTAAAAACCCATTACAGCAAGTTAAAATGGGAGTTTCTGGTAAGCAGGGTAATATATTGAGGCCGCAGGTGAATTATTACTGATTCAAAGCACTCCTTGTATAACCTTATTTTATTATAATTTTAAATGATACATCATTTTGCTTTTTATTCGAAATCAATTATAGAATTGAAATTGAGGCCAGTCGTGGCGCATTTGACCTCCACCATTCAACTTGCAATGGCTCCAAAATTCGGTGAAAAGTGGAAAGCGGAGTGTCTTGACACTAAATTCCCCTTGCGTACCCTGCTACATGTGACCCCCATCTACACAGTGTAAAGGTGAAAATAATCAACCTATATAGAAAAATGTTAATGAGAAAAAACTTAATATAATGTTTGAATGACCATAAATTTTATATTATTATCTAAATACCTGGAAATGGCATAAGTATTTTTAAAGCATAAAACTTTTCAATGTATTTATATAAGATATAATCTAGTCAAAAGCGTATTCATCACGTCTTTAGCTCAGCTGTTCTTCTGGATGGGACTAAGTTTCACGTTATTTTAAGTTAAAAACTTCCCATTATTTATAAAACAACAACAGAAACTTTCTCGTACTAAAAGAAGAATACGTAATATCTTTTGAAGCGGTAAAGAAAACAGAACTGGTTGTAAAATTTTAAACAGATTCTTGTTTCAATTCCTTTTAGTACTGCCAAATGCTGAAAATCTAATATCAAAGTTGATGGACCCTCAACAGTTTCCGAGCAATACTTATTTAGAAAACGTATAAAAAACCTCGACTCGAACCTGCGCCTCCTGGAAACCGACCAGGCGTTCTGACCACTAAGCCATACGTTCTCTTAAATTTTTATACGTTTTCTAAATAAGTACTTTTCTTTCCTAAGTGTGGAATAAGACTTTAAAAATGTTTAAAAATATTTTCCGAGTAATTATCGATCATTTTAGGAGAGTGAAATTGCTAAATTTTGGTATTTTGAGTTAACTTATTGACATGTATCCATTAAGTGGGGCCAGAGAGCCTCCAAGTGCTCCAAAATGACACCGCGCTCTGTTCTGGGCAATTCGCTTCGCCTCAAATCACGCTAGCTCAATCGCCTTTAATTCCGCTGCCACAGAACGCCTCCAAATTTAATATACTGGGTATTCTATCTATTATTAAATGGAATTCTCTATAACATTTTATGAAATATAGCAGTTTTAGGTCTTCTTCACTTAAATGTACTCACATTTAAGCGAAGAAAAAAAAGAAAAAAATATTTTGTATACTACAAGTGTTTCTAAAGCAGGCAATATCTTCAAAAATGGGCTGAAAATTATAAACAAACCGGCATACCCTGCACAAGCCGGAAAGCAGTGGATATAAAAAAAAGGTATACGAAAATATAAACGCACTTAATTACGAAAATATAAAAATTATAGTGAAACATGAAAATACGAATGCCGACATCAGGTGAGCATCATAGAGGGCTAAGCTCTTTGAGGCTCTTTAATAATTATGGAGCGGATCGATACTTGAACGAGACTCCGACCAACGAGTAATCCTGAAAATGATTCTCCCCAACCGCAGACAGCGTACTTTTTATTTTTATAAAAGGCAGTTTTCAGTTGAACAATAAACTCTACATTTTTTTTTTATTTACGGAGAGTTTTTTCAACAACACTGTATGGGCGAATGATTTTGAAAGAAAGGATAAAATGCGAAAACTAACAACGAAGCGAAACTGCAATCATATTCTGCCGTTCGTAAAAGTCCGCTTAAAGCTTTGATTGCAATAAAAGTTATATAAATATTAGTTTACTTCATTTGCCTTGTTTCAAAACTCGAATCAGGAGAGATCTTCGATATAAGTTATGTTACAAGTATAATATAGAAATATAATATATAAAAAAATGTTTTTAAAAATTTTAATTAGTTTCTGTTTTTTTCAAGCTTCACGCTGTATCACTCACACTGAAAATTAGGCAGAGGGAATCTAGAGTTAAGACACTCCGGTAGCTATTTTCCATCGAATTCTGGAATTTTACCTTAACATCGGAGCAAAGAAATGAAAACGAATTCACAATGGAATCGAACTCACAACCTGTCGCGCTTACAGTCACACGCTTTTGCTTCTTCTCCACGACTGCTCTAAAGTTTCAATAAAGTGCATATATGGGCCTTATTATGAAAAAGAAATAGAGAAATGTTTATTATAGTTGACTTTTAATTACGTAATCACGTATCCACTTGCAGTTTGAAACTGAGTAGAATGTTTAATGCAGTGGCTATTCATAAAAAATCAATACTATGAACCTTTTCAATATTGTGGAAAAGTTGAAAATTATGTAATATAATTTTTAGAGTAGCACTCCATACGGAGAAACGAAAAAAAACCGAGAAAGCATACCGTGTGGGACGTGATTAGATAAATATTTTTAAATGGTACAGAGGTTTCTAAGAAACCTTTTCGATTACGCCAATGCTTTGTGAGATAAATCAAATCAAATAAATCAGCTTCACGCTATATCCCGCACACAGCAGGGTAGACAGAGGGAACCTAATGTTAAAACACTCCGTTCTCCACCGTTCTCTCTGAGAAATTCGCTTCTAACGTAGTATAAAGTTTTGCCACGACTGGACTCAATAATTTTTTTAAATTTAATTTAATAGTACGCGATGCATCTACATTGGCGTCATATATTGATTAAATGTATATTATTTCACCAAACCGTTATTTGGATAGCTTTAACCTCGTTTTATTTTCGAGCCTGTCGTATAGTAATTGTCTAATAATATATCAATTTAATAAATATGCATATTTTTAATACTGATGTATTTATTTTCATACTATAAATTAATTGGGTAGGATGCTAAAATATTTTATTTTATAAAATAGAATGAAACTTCTTTTGAATTCTTCTAATGAGTTTATATATGATTGTAAAATTTATATTCTAGACTTTTTCAAGTTTATGAATAATTATTTTTAAGCTTACAATATTAAATATCGTTATTTTATTTTTTTTAGCTTCACGCTGTATCCCGCACATAGCAGCTTAGACAGAGGGAACCTGAAACCCTCGTATTTAAACATTCTGTTCTCATTAAGACACTTCAGTTTCCCATTTTCCGCCGAAATCTGAAGGTATTGCGTGTTAAGTGGCGGAGCTCAACGCCACGGTTTACCTCCTCACCAGACAGAAGAAAACTAAATTAATATTACATTGCCTCCAATGGAAATTGAACCCACAATAGTCACGTCCGAGTAGCTTAATAATACATGAAAATTGTTATCTCATTTAAGTAGTAGTATCTCACAAATTTAAAAGACATTTTCCAATTTTGCCCAGTTTTGTTACAAGAAGGTGCCTAAGTGTACGTAACGAGTGCTTTAATCTTACATTTTACATAGAAAATATATTCGAAATATAGAACGTTGACCAATATCAAGCGAAGAATGTCATTAAAATGGACTAAAATGACTATTGAGTTATATCATTTAAAAGACCGTCAGAAATAACTAAAAAAATACATACCTAAAAAATCTTCCAACCACACCCATGCCGAACTGCCTTCTATTTGAGTTATCAGCCAAGGGTTCTAACATGGGAGTGTGGATGCGTACACCACCTGTCCCCCATTGCACACTGCGCTCTGGTCGTCTATACTCTACGCCGGACGATCCAATGGGTGACCGAGCTCTGTAAAGTTAATAATTTTAACAAAATTATAATGAGAAAAATATATATTAGATATTAGTTATAAAATATCTGACTATAGTTGCGTCGGTACATCCATTTTTCAGCCTTAATCAATTTTTCAAATATTTTAATTAAAACAAATGAATTATAAACAAAATAATACACCCCAGTGCCATCTAGATAAATTCAACGACGTACCATTTATCAAAATCGATTGACTAGTTTAACAGTTACAAGAGAGCAAAAGAACGGACATACATACAGACGCGCAAAAAATATACCGTTTTGGGCAGCGTCGCCAGTCGAGTGATATACTTGTTTCGTCAATCTTATGCGACAAAATACAATAAACAATGTCGCTAAATAAATATCACAACGTAGAGGTGTGTCATAATGAAAAAATAATAATCAAAATAAAATCAACTTAATAACTCAGATATTACTAGGTTTGTGTAGGCACAAAGTGTGACTGTAAAACCGACTGGTTGTGGGTTCGATTCCCACTCGAGGAGATGAAATATTTATTTAAATTTATATTTCCATTTCTTCGCTCTGGTGTCAAGGCAAAGCGCGGCGTTGAGTGCTGCCACTCAACACGCAATGTCTCCAGAATTCGGCAGAAAGTGGGGAACGGAGTGTCTTAACACTAAGTTCCCTCTGCCTACCCTGCTGTGTGCGGGATACAGCGTGAAGCTGACAAACATACAGACAAATAACAAAATGATCCCACAAAGGTGCCATCTTTTTCTTTTGAGGTACGGAACCATATTACCGTTCGTGCTGCTGCCTTTCACTAAGTCTTCCTCACCTCTTAAATTGCAAGAAGAAATAAAATATGTAAATTTTATTCAATACATTTAACAAAACGATTTAAAGCAAAGCTTATTCGAGTGAACTGAGCTAAGGAATAGAATTAATAGGATAGTAGTTTTCATGGCGATGCATATGGTAGTTAGTCCAATGTAATCTTCATTTCACAGTCCCCTGTCACAGAGATTTGGGCAAACTGATATATCTGTCAAATATTCTATATTATTATAATATTCTATATTATTGAGGCCGTCGTGGCCCAGGGGCACAAAGGTGTTACTGTAAAGCGACGGTTGTGGGTTCGATCCCCACTCGAGGAAACGAAATATTTATTTAAATTTATATTTCCATTTCCTCGCTTTAGTTTCGAGGCAAAGAGCGGCGTTGAGTTCCGCCACTCAACACGCAATACCTCCCAAATTCGGCGGAAAGTGGGTAACGGAGTGTCTTAACACTAGGTTCCCTCAGCCTACCCTGCTTTGTGCGGGATACAGCGTGAAGCTGATTTAATTCTATATTATGGTAGATAAAAATTAAAATAACATTCAGTTCATTTTAATTTTTTATTCTACTTTTGTTTTCAGTTTGAGCGTTTTCGGTAAGTTTAGCTGTTGATAAAATAGGTCACGACCCTAATGGCTACGAGAGCTAAATTAAAATTCAATATTTCTTATAAAAAACTTAAAGCTATTGTATTCCAGTTCCATAATCGTATTGTTGCGGTTAAGAAAATAATATCTGTTTGAATATTTATTTTTAACTCAGCAGCATTGTAGGCAGAGAGAACCTAGTGTTAAGACACTCCGTTCTGTATTCCGAGATTTATTATTATAATCTTAATTTTTAGTCTAAGTGACGTACATGATTATTGAATAATTATTACGTATAAACTAACTGCACCACAGTGGAATAAAATTGTACGAACGTTCTGACAGTACCATTTTGAAATAGACAAGAGAAAAAATCCTTTATTAAAAACTACTACTATTAACTTTTGTCAAGTATTTTAAGAGTCAAATATCAAACAAAAAGAGGAAAAAGAAAAAGCCCTGTTATATGTTATTAGATTATCTTGTTAATACCGTTACATCCAGAAAACAAGGAAAAATGTATCAATATGTTATAAACATGTTTTTTTTCTCTTTACACACTGTCCTACACCTGCTTCTTTATAATATCTATATATATAGATACTTATAATAAAATCGTAATGGGTCGGTGTGTTTATTGAAGACTAGAGGGTGCGCGCGGCTTCGCCCGCTTATTAGAAGTGAATTCTAAAAAAAACCACGAAACACGTGTTCAATAAAATATTTTTAACAGTCTGAATTTATTTTTTTATAAAAATCGGTGGCAATTTAAAGATTTTTCCATATAAACTTTCAACCTTATTTGAACCCTTAGGGGGTGAATTCTTAAAAACCATGAAACACGTGTTCAATGAAATATTTTTAAGAGTCTGAATTTCAAATTTTATAAAAATCGGTACAGATTAAAAAAAAATTCCATACAAACTTTCAACCCCTATTTCATCTCTTTAGGTTTAAAATCTTTCAAATTCCCTTCTTAGTGGATGTCCAGAATATGAAAATAAACATCTGCCCAAATTTCACGTTTCTACCATCAGCGGTTACGCCTCTGCGTGCGTCTTACCTTAGTCAGTCAGCACAAGTCCTTTTATACATATAGATATGGAGGAAAAAATGTTACTGGTAATTTAATAATGCGATAGAACCAAAACAATATTTTTTTTGTTTGTCTGTCGTTTGTTCACGCTAATCTCAGAAACGGCTTCACCGATTTAATTGCAATATTTATTTTAAATATTGTATTTTGGCAAGCTACCCAACATTAAGTATTTGTTTTATATTAATCAGTTTATATAAATATAAAAGTTATAACATTTTAAAGAATGTTGTTCAACAAAATTGCTATAAATAACTAACTAACAGTTTTTAAAATGATATTATTATTAGAAAAACAAAATAATTCAGACTATCATATTAATAATTACGCTCAATTGATAATAATTCAAGCGGGCGAAGCCGCGGGCGAGTCGTTACTTTTGTTATATAGCCATAATATAACGAAAGACTAAAGTAACTTCCATATCCTTATATTAAATTTGTATAATATTGTCGCTTTATTATCTTTCTTACTTAATAAACATGTTTATGAAAGTTTATGAAATTATTAGTTAAAACCGACTTTAGTGAGCATTATTACATATAACTTATATATTGCGTAACCCACGCATGTACTTACATAGAGTTATTGAATAACGTCGTGGTTTTAGTTGGAATGGAGGCCGTGACCTACTTAACCAGCCCGCTGACTACGGTTTAAAGTAAGCCAAATACGATGTGAAAAGCTGACACGTATTTTAAATACAAAACATAATACAATGAATAAAAGGAAATAATATAAATATTTTCAAATCAAGGTCAGTGACGTTGGATTTTGATTTACTATTTTCGTGTATTATGGATGATGTGGGTAAGGGACGTCCTGCATAGTTATAAAAAAACAATCGAAATAGAGGTACTATTTCGATTCGAGTTTTTGTATAGCTATTTGTTTTGAAATTAAAAGCTTTGAGTATTATGTGAGGCCTTTGAGGCGCAGAGGCAGGGGGTTCGATTCCCACTCGAGCAAATGAATTATTATTTATTAATATTTTCATTTCTTCGCTATGGTATAGAAGCAAAGCGCGGCGTCCATTTCCGGCACTCAATATGCAAAGCTAACATTCAGCGTAAAGTGGAGAGCGGAGTGTCTTAACACTATTCTCCCTTCGCCCACCCTGTACCCTGTGTATAAGCGGTATATAGCGTGAAGATGAAAAAAAGTCAAAGTTTTAAGTACTATAAATTAACATTTTTTCAAGAAAACTTAAATGTACGCTGCAAAAAACGTAGAGTAAGTTATATTTTAAATCAATACCAAATATTTTGCTGAAACTTTTATATAATAAAAAAAATCTTTTCACAAAGAAGTCACTGTTATGACACCTTTTACTGACACAAACCCATCCCTGCGGTGTAATTGGCACTTAAGCACTCGTCCCATTAAAGTACTCCTACCTCCTACCTGGAGAACTAAGTACTCGTATATACCTACTTGTCCATCATATTCTGTTTTTATATCTATACTTATAATAAATCTGTAGAAAAGTCGTTTCTGTACATTGAAAATATTTAAGAAAAAATTAGCCAGGGTGTTAAAGGATAACTAACAGAATCCATTTCCAACATTTTTGGAATTTTTG